>JAECUM010045759.1:0-19971 GCA_016617855.1 Megalonaias nervosa
CACTTTTCTGCTGTGAACTTTGCGTCTTCAGATGTTGTTGGTAACAGGTTGGACTGACAAACGTGCGCTGACAATCTGAGCAATGCACTCGTTCTTGTTCTTCGTCAAGACAGGATTTAGAGGCTAAACATCCTGAGCATTTCGATCCGCAATGCTTGTGTTGCTCTAGATTGTTATAGCCATAGTAACATTTCTCACAGTAATAACCGTATCCCAGGAATGCAGTGATACTGGTGATGGCATCGAAATGTTCATCGTAATGATAGACGTAAATGTATTTTCCGTCTTTAAAATCTTTGCCTCGAAACAACAGAGGTCCGCGCACTTCTTGAGGGTGCACTTTCGAGGTGTAGCGTGGAGCCAAGACGTCTTGCAATTTTTGCATTTGAGGAATGCCGCAGGGTGTGTATTTGGATAGCCCCGCTTGCTGTAACAGGAGTTCTGCTTCTTTTCGTTGTTTGGCTTGGTCCAATTGTCGAATAGTTTTCCAGGCTCTTTTCCATTCTGCTGTGTCGTTGTTGTCGGCATACGTTTGTCCCACCACGATGGCACGGGCTAAATACATCTCGTCTTGAGGGTTGTTAATTTGAACGATGCTGCGCTTGATGCTGCGAAGGTCGTCCACCAATAACACCTTTTTGCGTCCCGTCCCTTGGGGAGGAGACACGTGGGTCATGAACAGTGTCGCTTTTCCGTCGGTGATGTGAAACTTGTCGTTTGATTGCTGTACGTGTTGAATCTTGTCCATGACTTTGGAAGGTGTCAGTTCTGCTGGACTGCTAAACTCGATCCAAACGGGGGACTTAAAATTGTCGTGATGAATGGAAAGTCTCTAGCGATCGTCTTCTTTGGCTTGACATTGCCGTTTCAGTGTGGTTAACAAAGAATCCCACACATTGGTGATGAACCCTTCTACTTTCTTCAACGGTACGTCGGACTTGAAATCTTTAAACTTCACCGCGTACGTATAGGCCGTAGTTCTAAATTTTCTGGAGGAACGTTTGTCCGTCTCTCGAATGTGGTAGTACTTTTTAGGGTTTACTGGTGGTGATGGACTTTGACTGAGTGTAGACTCTCTGGGCTTAGATTCTGGCTCACTCATCTCATCCTCAAAATCGCTGGCATGAATTTGAGCCAAGACTTCAGTTACTGTGCGAGGCGATAAATTTTTCTGCCTCTTACTTTCTTCTCCATTCTTTACGAAATGAGGCGATCGTTTCATCTTGACTGCAAGAAGTCAAATGACTACTTTTTAAACGCCATGGACCCCTATATATCCATGTTAGGCTTTGTGCATATATAAATGGCTGGTGACTTTCCTCTCAGTATTCATTTCACTCTCAAGCCGATCAGCACGATGGAAAAACCCACACAGATCGAACTTCTGATTAGAGCTTTGCGAGGTGTCATACGAAAGTTTTCTTCGGACAAGCCGACGGACTACTCTCCCTCCTTTCGAGATAAAAGTCAAGATACTTGCTATATCTGTGAGAAGAAAGGGCATTGGGCTACATAATGTCCAGACCGTCAAAAAAGGAAGACCAGTGTCAGAAGAGACAAAAGTCAAGATACTTGTTATCATTGTAAAGAGAAAGGACATTGGTCTTCAGATTGCCTTAAGAAACAACAGAAGCAGGCGGAGGAAGAAGAAGAAGAGGTGCCCTCGGCAAAGGAAGAACCCCGTCACGTTCAGAAAGAGAAGACAGAAAAGAAAAGAAGACGAGAAAAAAGTGAGGAAGAAGAGGAGGAAAAACTTGTGAAAATAAAGAAATTCAAAAAACAGAGAGGATGAAAGAAGAAGAAAAAAGACACAGAAGAAGTCTATGAACTTTTTAAAAGTGTTGTGTTGTGTTATTTTGTGATATTGAATTGTAAAAATTTGTACCAGAATAGACCAGACTGAAAAAACGCAAGTGTCTCTTGGTTTTGATTGTTTATAATAATAAGGACCTACACTCATGCACTCACAACACGTACATCATAGGGTTAAACAAGAGATTATGAGTTTTAATTGATTTTGGCAAAATGAATAGTATGTTTTTTCGAAACAAGTGGGTGGCCCTGAAAAGAACCGTTGGGTGTTTGTTTTTTTATTTTTCTTAGAACAAACTCAGGAACGAGAAGCAATCCGCTTTACTGCCTTAAGCCTTTGCCACGTCCAAGGCCTACTTCTGGACTTGCTCCTGTCAATGATTTAGTAGAAGTCACTAGGGGTGGTATCTCTGGTGTAGTAACAGGGTTAGGCTGTTTGGCTCGGGAAGGTCTTTTTCTCTTGGGTTGTAATAAAGAAGTCTGATATATTTGTTTTTGGCTTCTTAACTCGGCCAAAATGTCCAAGAGTACCGTTACCGTTTGAGGTTCACTGTTCTCCTTCTCTCCTCGCCTTTGTTTCTTCTTTACTGCTTCTTCTTCATGTCTTTTCCTTCTTGCCTCTTCTTCTCGCTGTTGCTGTTCAAGGAGAAATGCTTGTTCTGCTTCTTTCTGCTGTTGTAAAAATTTCTCCAATTCTTCTTTCTGTCTTTGTTTAAAATCGTCGACGTGTGTTAAAGAAGGAGAAGGTGGCGAAGGTACTGGTATCGGAACAAATTCTTGTGAAGAAGAGAAAACATCTACTAAATCCCAATTGAAATCAACCTCTTCTGGAAGTAGCGCTGAGTTAACTTTGGTAGCCACTGCTATGCCATCGCTTCGCGTCTCCACAGCCGGTGCACCCCAATTCATTGTCTTTTTAGTTTCCGTCATGTTTCACAAAACAATGTCGCATCGATTCACTGCGCACAGACGCTAGCGCACCTATATAGGAAATGTGACGTCACAGGTAGCTCTCCTCGCATTGAAAGACAGAGTCCGCGATGTGACTGAATTTTGTAACGCATGTTGGGATTGGTGGACAATTTCAGTCCGTTTCGATCCGGTCTTCCACTATAAATAAACGCAGTTCACTTCATTCCCTTCACCTGTTCTCGTCACAAAGATGTGGACCAACGTTGAATCGTCAACTTTCGTATCGTCGTTGTTTTTTTCGTACTGACTTACCCATGTATGTGAGATCATCATGGAGAATCGTTATGATCACCGAGACAAGCATTTGGAAAAGAAGGACTTATGTGGAAGACAAGGCTGTCAGAAGCGAGTTCTGGTTTATGGACCAGAGGTTAGACGAAGTTTGAGGAAGAGAAGAAGACCTATGCGATGCCCTCTGTGTTAACGGAATGGTGTTAACATAACAAACAACGGCCCTTTTCAGGGCCACTCCATTGCCTTAAAAAGATATTTATTCTCACTTTGCCTAAAAAAAAATTTTATTCGATTTTATAATTTGTCTAGATATTTATTCTCTCTTCCCTAAAAAATTTGTTTAGTCGATTTTATAATTTGTGTAGGATAGATTGATGTTCATCAATCTATGATGTTCATCAATCTATGGAAAAAAAACGAATATATAAAACATACCACGATCGCGAGAATGATTCGTGTTTGTATATAGAAATGACACAGGGGGCATGACGTCACAGTATTACATTGCTACATTGTTGCCAGTGACCAGTACCGAGACGTCATGCCACCTGTGCCATTCCACTTGTCCCTATTCAAAATTCCCATTGAGGCTATACGGTCATAGGGTGTACTTTTGAGGCTATAAATCTTGAGGCTACGGTACAAAAGTGATATTTTTGAGGTTATAAATTCTGAGGCTACGGTACAACCCCCTCAAATTAACATTACGGTCTACGTGAGGCTACGGTATCCCCTATTACTACTCTCAGCATTAAGAGGTTAGTGTTAGGACTGGTCAGCCTGGTGTCAGAATAATGTGACTGGGTGGGACATCATGCCACGTGGCTGTGGCATGATGCCCCAGTCCTAGACATCACTATAAACTATCACACTGCAGACATCGTAGCGATATGACTGAAAAATTGTTAAAGCTACGTTAAAAATCTAAATCACACACACACACACACACACGCGCGCGCGCGCACGATTGCATGGATAAAGAATTTGCACACACAATGTTTTCCACACTCAATGGAATCTGATCGTTTGTAATCTAATATTGTTGAATTGAGTAAAAACAGCATTTCTTCCCAAACAGCTGATGATATCGTCTTCCAGAGCAAGAAATTTATAAAAGCTAAGCTGTTGTACACTGTGGTCATTGGGAGAGAAGACACTTACCCAACGGGTTCCTGGGCAATGATTGTCGTCCTTGTTAATGACATAGGCTTGTATGTCTTTAGGTTTTCCGGGAGGAAGTTTATATTTACCATACACCACTACATTCCAAAAAGCCATATACGAACTGTGAGTCAGAAGGTAATCAAGTTCCCATGCATTTATGCTTCATACTCAATGATACGTCATGTGTTCACAATCCACCCTTTCTTTGCAACTTTTCTGTCAAGTAAGTGGATGAACGAGAAGTGTGGCTTCTATGTTGCAAGAGAGCTTCAATGTATTTTGTTTCAAAAGGAGTCATTGGAAGAAAGGAATGGTCACTCAAGTTTTTATACCACTCGTTTAGGATCTTCTCTTTTGGGATGAGAACCCAAGCATCTTCCAGATACTCTTTCAACTTTTCTTATAGATTCATCTTTTTTACTATGGCCATCAATTTAACAGTCATGAATATGGTTAGAAGTAATTCTTTCGGGCAAGGGACAAGCAAACAGTAGGCTAATAATTGTTTTTTGTCTTGGCCATCTTGATATCATGACTGTATCCTGTTATCTTCTTCATGTATTGCATGTAACTGTTGTTTTTATGGTTTGAAGAAAAAAAAACATAATCGACTCGTAGCTTCATAGGTACGTGTTTCATTTTTTTTAATTGTCTAAGATAACTTCTCTCAAACTGTTCATTTTCAGAATATGATCAAATTCTGAACACAGGAACGTATTTGAAATACAGAATTTTAGACCAAGCTTAGCGATTTGGGTCATGGTCTTCTATACTCTACGACATTACCTTTGTGACCCCATGACTTTACCTTTATGTTGCTTTTTTCCACTCGCGAGTTTAGCGCGAGTTTACTCTTACACGTCCTCATGTGAGTAAAACACCCGCAGCGTCCCCGTGAAAGCTAAATTTGTTATTGCTTATCAATCACTTGACTGTTTCGGATCTGCCTCCACGCTAGCTCATCTGTTTCTTATATAACCACCACGGTCTCGAACTCCTGGTAATAATGGTTTCATCTTCGATGGTCACCGATTATGGCTTGGTAATTGTATTGAGATTGCTTTGTACTGCCGACAGAATTTCCGAACAGACACAAATTCGTTTGCGCAGCCGCAATGAAAGTATTTTGCCAGGACCGCCATTCATACTGGTTGCTATCGATATAGCTCTGACAAGAATACCAACATGTATAACTATGACAGTCGCAATGGTCATGATTCCAGCAACATCAAGACCAACAGTGGTAGAGGCAGCAAGTGCACAAATAACATTTAGAATGTTAGACATACACTTGTATTTTGCAAACATATTGGTTCTCTTTGTGATTTTATCTCGCAGATGCTGTTCCCTTTGGATTAATTTTTCGCCTTCCATAGCCTCGAGGTTTTATCACAGTTCTATTAATAACATCACCGCGAAATACAATTGCTCAATAGGCAGACCTTGCCCAGACGCATCGATACCTAGTACAACACGCACATGCACATCCAGCCAAGTGTTTTTCTTCGTTGATACAACTGCCATGTAATTATAGAAGATATTTTTAAGTGGAGCATTTATGTCTCCAGCGATGTTTTTCACGCTTTTAGGTCTATCTGGAACTACGCTCCTGTTCGCTGTCGCCATCGATGCTTCTCTTTTGGATCCAGGAACAGTTACAAGAACAAATGTGCCTTTGTCTGGGTTTTCTTTCACCGGTCTAATTCATGTTGGCGTTTTAATTTATGGAGAATTTTATCGCGGCCATTTTATCGGTAAATTCTATTTCATCGTTATAGAAACAATTGTGGGTGTTTTACATCGGGCGTAGTTAGAGTTTTCACTTGATTGTGCAATAATTCTAAGCTGGCTTCGGAATGGCATTGATACATGAGGGTGTTTCCATCTATCAATTTTGATCTCTCCCTTATGGTAATTATATTTGATTGTATACGAGGGATTATGAACACCACTAACATAATGGGGCTTGTTTAGTATTTTATTAGCATAACCAAAGGAATCATCGGAAGATGTGATTATGAATCTTAATATATTATACTCTAGGTATTATATATCTGGCTCAGATCGCAATGATAAAGAAATATTATGCAGATTTATCAGCAACAAGTCTAATGTGACCCGCAGATGAAAATCAGCAATATTTCATTCTTACACCAAATAATCCAGATGTTAGAGCTACTCCATCTCCATATCTTTGTAGATGCCAATATATACCGTGAGATTCCTTAATAAAATTTTTGTCTGAAAGTCTGTTGTTGTCAGCCACAAACTTGATATCAGGTAATAGCTCGTTCAATTTTACGTTTACAGATTGTTTTGTGCTATCATCATCGTCATTCATGAACTCTTGCATCAGTGAAATCGGTTTCATTTCATGATGGGATTCCCGCTCATTTCATCGGCGGAAATGTTAACGTTTGATTTCATATTTATGTCGACGTAATTTCTGTTGAATTTCACAAACAGGCCATAATATCTGATTCTCTGATTCTCAATGATTTCAGTTTTGTTTTTCACTATAGCGACTCGTAGTGTTTTTCGATTTTGTCAAGAAAACTCACGAGCTCCTTTAGGTCAACATCAACAAGCATCCCGGTTGCTCAACTCGATCAAATCCGCTTTGGTGGCTGTGGGGATTGTTATGGTAGGGGTAGGGTGTTCCCAATGTTTCATTTAAACTATTATAGAAGTCCCACCCAGGCTCTATTTTGTTGGAAGTTAAATTTAATGAAAGATAGATGTAAAGCCCCAAGCCCCCAGTCTGCAATGCCGACGTTTAGATGGTTAAATATGCAACAAATGTTGAAATTCAATGAATAACAATTCAATAATCAAATGACTCAGATCCCAATTACACTCCTTCCGCCCGACCCTTTAATAAGCCTATTTCATCACTTGATTAGCAGTGTGAGATTGATTTCCACCTGTCCTTGTATTTCTACTCATCTGGTGCATCCTTTCTCTCTCTTATTTCTCCCACTTCCTTCTCTCCTTCCTCCTCGATTTTTCTCCAAATTCCTTCTCCTCCTCCTCCTCGACTTTCTCTAGACACTTTCTCTTCCTCGACTTTCTCTAGACTCATTCTCCTCTTCCTCCACTTTCTCTACCACGACTACTCTTCTGTCGACTTCGACTGTCTCGGCTGTCTCGTCTCCAACTCTTGTAGACACGGGATCCAATGGAACCCGAAGTTCTGTGTCCCCTATAAAGCTTCCTGTGAAAACACAAGGACGGTACGGTACAATCTTCTTCCTTAGCCCTCTCATTTCACTCTACACACAGCCTATCATCAGATAACGGCTATTAAATTTCTTCGGTCACGCATTCGTTCACATCGAGATACCCATACGTTCTTGTATGGTAAAACAACGTCATAATACAGCACGGTATCAATTACTTCTCATACATACATCAGTAAATTCCGTCACACCAATACATATTCCTAATCCCGTTATACTAAACAATATCACAATAATCAGACGCATTCTTTACTTTACAACTCACACAAAGTACGCAAATATTCAAATATCCATGCACTGATATATTCATTCGTCGATAGTAACTAATCTTACATACTTCAACCATTTGTTACGACCCTGTACTTAAATTACATGTGTTAAAATTTGAATTCTTTCTAATTCTTTCTATTTAATTTTTATTTCATTTTTTATATCATTAAATGTAATTATTATTATGACGATGATTATGTTCGCAGGGTCTGATATTTTGTTAGAAACATCGTATTTATTTAGAACGTGAATGTGACTCGTGTAAGCACGATTTTTGTGTGACTGTTTTGTCGTATTAAGTAAACAGTCGGAAATAGCTATGTAAATGATTGGCTATGACCACGGTCATTTCTAATAATACTTGTTGACATTATATACTGCGGTGATGAGATTTTGAAATCGCATGATTTCTTCATGCTTGTACATGAAATGACGTATGAGTTTGTTTTAAAATACTCAGGTAGCTGCGAACTAGTCTAGAGTCATATTGGAGAGTCATATTTTAACATCTTAGAGAGTCACATCGTATCATCTTATAGAGTTTCTAAATACCTTAAGAAGAAGGTATTATTTTGTGCTGGAAAGAGTTCTTCGTTCGTACGTATGAAGAATAACATGTGTTTTGTTATTGAGGATAGTTGTACTTCGTCTACCTTCTAAATAATAATTATTTTCCCCGGAGAACTACACAACTGGCTTTGGACAAAGACATTTGCTGAAATTAATTCTAAATTGGAACAGAACAATACAAATTGTGATTCACAGTGAAAATTCTGGACATTTGTGTTTAATCTTCGTCTGACGTCATCATCCGCCATCTTGGAACGGGATTGAGATTCATACTACGTCAATTTAGAACTCTTTATTCACAGGACTTATGTTTTCACAATTTTATGACAAATATTTGGATATTCTTCGTAAATCGTAAGTCTTTTTTCATATTTTTTCCTTTTCACCGTGTTTTCTAGGGAAATAAATTGTTTTTGTTAAAATTTACAAAGCTTGTTGTAGTCAATCTTTTCTTTATGTTACTTTAAACGAGCCGATACGTAACACATTCCAAATTCACAATTCAGGCATGTGTAAATTCTAACAAGACGCATTAATAAATGTACTAGTTTACTACGAAGTAACCTAATAGCGAATTACAAAATTAATTCTGACCATAAGATAACAATCTACATAATTCCGCCTCGCATCTAATAATTCTCTAGGTAGGCTCAAGCCCATTTCTCAAATGCGCATGTAAATGAAACACTACAAAGTTAATTCTACATAATAAACTATCCTAGTAATTAAGTATGCATACTACAAATAATTACAATTATGATGGCGTAATATTCTGCAAAAATCGAGCAAATAACTTACTTACTTTTTCAAAGCTTTGTCTTTGCGTAGAATCTACCTCTAAGTTTTGCCGCCAAATTACGAGTGGCTTCTTCTCGGAGTAACCCTACTGATCTGCAATCCCTCTAGGCGAGTACTAAATTTTCTCTTACGAGTTCTTAAAGTTATCATTCCGGTCTAAATTGTAATCACACCCTCTATCTCAATTTCGATTGGATATCGTTGTGAACCAATCCAATCAAACTTAGCGGACAATGTCCCTCCTGCTGTATGTCAACGTGGGGATGGATAAGAATTCGCCTCGTTCACCAAGTGGACTTCCTTTTCATCTTTTGACTAACCTTTAACACCTAGGTGTGATAACTGCAAGCCTTTGTTTAGATAGTGAGATCTATCGCCTGTGCCGATTCAAGATTCCGGTCTCCGCCCGGTCATGTAACCTTGTGTAAGAGATTAATACTAGCTCGCGGAAAGCTTTAGAGATCAAACACATGGCCGCGGTAATATTCCCAAGACAGGTAGATTATAGCTTACACATGACTTTATAGCTGGGGCTTAGCAAACGTGACAATGGCAAACCTCGTCAGATCCACATTGGTGCCATCCCGTCTGCGCGTCCGTAAATGTCAACGAATATTTTTTACACGAATAGTTTCAAAGTGACTTTATTTTGACAACGTTTAATAGACAAGCGCGATCCAGTTATGTGCACGACCTGTTGAATCCATCTTGACGATGCCGGTTACCACGCGTGGGGAATCGTCGAGGCATGTTCATTAAGCATAAAGACGCAATGGAAGCGTGTCACTGGTTTTGCTATCGAGAATAAATCAAACTTTGTCGACAGTGAGGCCACAGCCCAAGACTTCGAGGCTAGGTATGCCTTTGAAGCCAAAGGAATAGACGAAGACGTATTCCTCTTTTGTAGACCTACACGTGAGAACGTTTGAGTCCACCTCGGGAAATTCGGCGTCCAAGCACCTTATTCAGAGTGATCCCGGATGCGATTCAGATGGCTCCGAATGCAGCCGCTTTTTTAGACTGAGCGATCCGCAAACGCCAATAATGCTGGAATTGCTGCGAAAAACGGAAATAATCCGCTACTCTTTTGCATTTGCACAACCTCCGACTTGGACAACTTTAATACCCGATACTACCCTGCATTTCGCAGCGCATTTGGGTAATCCCATCACGTCAAAAATATGTTTAAACATATAATCAAATTTAATAAGTTTCATTTGGTCGGCGAGTGGAGGGCATGTGATGCAGTTGAACAAAATATACAGCTTCTATTGTTGTGGTGTTGTCCAATTAAAAAAAAAAAACCATTTTAGTTTATTTCAAATGTGATTGCTGTTTATATTTTGTACCGGTCGTTGATAAGCGGCGTAGATAGGAACACGACCATAATATTCCGGCTCAGGCTCATTGGAAAAAATCAACTCGGGGATGTAATTAAAATCGTTATTAGCTAAGGTCACGGTACTCTTTTGCAGAAGGAGCAGAACTAATGTAAACTTCAAAATGTTGTAATACCAATATCAAAGCCAAACATTCCTTCTCAATTCTTGAATATTTCTTTGGTGCTTATTTACTTTCTTAGAAAAATAGCACACTGGATGATCTACACCATTTTTATCTTCTTGAATCAATACTGCTCCAACCCCATCATCACTTGCATCAACAGACAGTTTAAATGATTGACTGAAATTTGGAGCTGTAAGAACTGGTGCACTCTTAAGTATGGCCTTTAACATGTCAAAAGCCTCCTGACATTTTTCAGTCCAATGAAACTTGATATTCTTACTCAATAAATTTGTCAGGGGTTCAGCAATTATGGAAATATCAAAACACAATTTCCGATGGTATCCAGCCATACCTAAAAATCACATCAGTTGCTTTGTACTGACAGGAACTGGGAATTCAGAGATAGCCTTGACCTTAGCATCTATAGGTTAAACTTCTCTATGTCTCACAATATGTCCAAAAAAATATTACACAAACACGGCAGAACTCACTTTTGGGTAAATTAATTGTCAAACTTGCATCCGTGAGTCTGCCAAAGAATTTCCTAATTGTCGCTAAGTGTTCTTTCCAGGTGTCGTTGTAGATGATGACATTATCGATGTAAGCATCACAATTATCAACACCAGATGTAATCATGTTCATTAAACGTTTTAAAGTACTTTCCGAACCTTTCATTCCAAATGGCATTACTTTATATTAATAAAATACATCTGGAGTCACGAATGCCGAAATTTCCGAAGCCCTTTCCGACAGTGGAATTTGCCAAAATCCTTTCAGAAGGTCAAATTTGGTGACATACTTGGCATTTCCAATTTTTTCAATGCAGTCATCGATTCTTGGTAATGGAAATGAATCTGTTTTAGTCACACTGTTCACCTTACTCTACTCAGTGCACATGCGAAAACTTTTATCTGGTTTCGGAACAAGTATACATGGTGAACTCCAGTCACTTTTACTCGGTTGTATGAAATCATTTTCCAGCAAATACTGAATTTGTTTTTCCACGTATTCCTGTTTGAGATAGTCCATCCTGTATGGGTGTTGTTTCACAAGTTTGGAATTTACAATTTCAACATCATGGTAAATTTTGTTTGTTCTCTTAGGAACATCTGGAAACAAGTGCTCATATTCGAGTAATAACTGTTTCAGTTCATTCCTTTCTTGTTGTTGCAAATGTGAAAGTTTCTCATCCAGATTATTCATTATTTCTGTATTTCGAAGATTTGAGACTCCAAAATCAATATAGAGTCCGATTCATTCCTTCACTTAAATCCTCAGTGAGTGGGACAGGTACAACTAAATTAACTGAATGATTAACATGGCTATCTCTCTCAACATACTGGAACTCCATTAATTTACTTACATCCCAGGAGAACTATTATCATAATTTCACTTTTTACTTGAATTGTTGCCTGCCAGATTCAAACATAACTGGCTGGAAAATTCCAGACATAAATTTTGACCTTTGATCAGATTGGATAATTTGGAAAGGCCAAACTGAGTAAAGAACTTTATCAAAGCTTTTACTATTGTTTTAGTTTTAATATTCCTCAAAGGAATTGTGTCTGGGAAAATCTTGGTGACGCACACATAATGGTCAACAAATATTGGTTTCATGACTTGTTCTTAGGTAAGGGACAGATACAATCTATCATTATTCTGCTAAATGGTTCGCCAAATGCAGGAATAGGTTGCAGATGAGCCTCAGGTATTTTTGATTGGGTTTTCCTACCATTTGACAAGTATGTCAACATTTGCAGTATTTACAAGCATCACTTTTAACTTTTGGCCAATAGACGTGATTCAAGATCTTGTGATAAGTCTTATTAATCACTAAATGACCAGCCAAAGGAGTTTCATGGGCCAGACTAAGTATTTCCTGTCTGTACGATTTTGGAACTACAATTTGATAGTTCAATGACTACTCATCACCAGCAGGTACCTCGAGAGGTCTCCATTTTCTCATAAGAATTCCAATTTTAATGAAATAACAGACAGGTACTTCTGTAGCTTCAGTTTCACTAATGGCCCTCTGAAACAAACAGGAGATCTCAGGATCTTTCTCCTGTTCGACGACAAGTGATTGTCGTTTGTCACCCTGATTAGAATAAAGAGAATGAGTAGTTTAAAGAGGATCACTGTGATCAATACCTTTTGATTGATCCAAACAAGGAGTGAAAGTGACCTCATCAAAATTCTGACCAATACATCTGTGAGCCAAAGGAATACTTTCCTGATCAACATCATTCTTAAGAGCTTTCTTTGCCATAGCTCTTGCTACTGCACAAGCTTGGTATAAATCAGGGTATTCTTTTTCAATAGGATCAACTTTTTGATCCGAAGAAGGTTTGTCAGTTACAAGTGGGTTAACCACAACCTTGTCTCCAGCTAGGTCGTTGCCTAGTAACAAATGAATGCCCTCAATGGGTAAAGTAGACACTATTCCGACTGTCACAGGTCCTGAGACTAAGTCTGATGACAAATTTACACAATGGAGAGGAACATTAACAAAGCTGCAATCTACTCCATGAATAAGAACACTCTCATTAGAAGGAGGCTCCTCAGAAAAAGGCAAAGTAGCTGATAATAAAAGACTCTGAGAAGCTCCTGTGTCCCTTAAAATTTTAATAGGGATGGGATTGGCCAAATCACCCAAGAGTGATATAGAATCCTTCGACATGAATGGTTCATAATTCTCCATAATAAAATCAGACTGTTTTTTTTAGCCCCAACAAATGTATTGCTTTCAATACATGACCGTGACCGTGACCTCTTAGAAATAAGAGCATTTGGAATAGATCTGTCTTGATTGTTTAGTTTTTAGCAATCAGAAATTACGTGTTCTTTCTTCTTGCAATAGGTAGACATAGGAAGAGATAAGGAAGTTTGATCAAGTTTATCAGAAGCTTGATTTCTAAAAGTTGTGCCAGATTGAAATTTAGAAGGGCTCCTATTAGGCTGAAATACTTTTTTACCAGAAGACTGCTAAGTGGAAGACTTGCCTACAAAAGAAACTTTATGAGCTAATGAATACTCGCCAGCAGCACGAGCAGCATTTTCCAAGGTTTCGACCTTATGCTCATCAAGATAAATCCTAATGTCACTATGGACACAGTTCTTGAACTCTTCAAGTAATACGAGTAGTAATAGAATACCAGGTTTTTAGCTCAGAGACCCCCTTCCCCCTCCAAAACATATCTATGTTGACATTTTCTTCAGCTCAGATGATGACTTTCACGTGACAAAATAAAGGTCTCTGATCTAGAAACGACTTTTACATGATAAAACTTTTTCTGAGAAAATAAAGAGGTCTCCGAGATATACTATTATACAACAATGTTTTATCGTACTTGCTAACTCTCACTGCCCTATCTTGCCTTGGTTATAACGCTAATTTTGCCGCGAATCCCTTTTTCAATAAAATTAAACATATCAACATCAGTTAAGAGATCGAATTCTATCCTGCTTGTTTTCAGCAGAACATCCCATGACAATCCTGGCGCAGAATAATACCAACATGGATCTAATCCATAATTTTCATGACTAACATTACGAAAGCTTTCAAAAATATCTGCAAACAATAACATATCTGTTTTCGAATATAAATCATGATAATCATCAAGTGTCTTATAATCAAATTTTTTTCCAAGTTTCTTGTGCGTAACTATATTCACCATCTGATACACCTTCGCCTTTTAGCTGCGAGTAAAATTAATCTTTGTCGGGCAGAGAAGTTTCATCAAATCTGCTCCAGTCGTCGAGATACTCGTACGGAAAAACGCCTTTTTATGTCAGGTACGCATAATCCCTACCAAAGAAACTTCGTAGATTACCAAAACTGCTACAGCCTTTTACAAGCTCGTCCAGCGGCGCCGCCATAAATTGCAGACTGTCGATGAAACGTAATTTGCCGAGCGTAACTGACATATATTTTTCAAAATTGTTTGTAATACATTTTATTACGCTACCTAACCTTAGTTTAGATTTAACTTCCTCATCGCCAAATGCTTCGACAATAATATGACTATCATAACCACGGAAATTATGTAAAACGACAGCAATAAAATCTGGCGCATGAAATGTCAAATTACAATTATTATGCCTCGGAAAAATCAAGTTGCTGTTTGGGTATTATTTTTATTGAAGCTGTTATAGATATTTTGTCGGTGATTTTATTAACATGGTCTATTAAGTTTTTTAGTAACCACACAGCAGGATTTTTATCCCTATACAATTTTATTGGACTTGAAAAATTATCGTTAGCGCAACAAACTACTTTATAAGCTGCTCCACAGGGAACATGTTATTGTATTTTTCTGGTGCTTGATTTATTTGGATCATTTTCTGCGCCTGCCAGAGGAACAACTAATCACTCGAAGTCAGCATTAATAACAAACGGGATACTTAATTTATGATTATAATTTTTAAATTTTAAAACTTTTTCTTTCTCTGTTGGCATTGTTATTTTTTAACATTAACACGGTATTTAACATGCTCTTGCAGTTTTTCATCCTTAGAAAAACCTTGTAAACAACGGTAGCAGAAATATTTCTTATTTTTATCTTTATTATATTGTCTACCAACTAGGCCGTTAAAGTTTTTTATCCAAACGTAATGTCCTTTATAAAAGAGCAAGTTTATTGTGTTTTGTGTAGCTTTTTCTGAGATGTATCTGGGATAAACATTTTCACGCTCGTCAAGACCAAACACATTAATTGAAATACCACTTTGTCCCCAAAACTTTGGTATTTGATTTTCTGCAACTGGAACGTTAATACCATTAAAATCTAATTTTGATACGTGACTAATATACTTGTCGACGCGATCAGCATTTTTTTTCTGCTGGAAACATCGCAGAAAGAATAGCCCATTGGAAACACTTGTTATCAGAGTTCTTTACGTTTATGCAACATTGTTTGTTTTAAATTTTTTGAGGCATTTCAACGCAAGAGTTGCCGCGAAGTACGTTATATTTTGCTGCGTGAAATAAAACTTCCTCCACCACCTCAAATTTCCAACCTGATCCTGATGCAGTAAATTCTTCCAATTTTTTATTTATTTCCTGGTGTATTTCATCGGCAACTGAGGAAATATTTGTTCCAGCTAATATTTTTTCGTGATTTAGCTGTTAAATATGGTTCGGCAATCTCTGTATCTGTTTGAGGTGCATGTAACTTTCATAAAATATCATGAAACTGTACTATTAGTTTGATACTATTATGTACTGCAAATTCTCGCGTTACAGTCGGATGTAGAAGATGAAACAAATTTGTAGAGTTAAAATTTGCTAAAATATTTTGATTATCAAATCTATAACTGTTATCAAATCCTGCAAAAGCTGTAACTATTTTTGTAGGTTCTCCTATAAGACTTTTCTTGGCTATATTTCGCAATTTCAGCATTGTTATCTAACATTTTATATATTTAATTGATATTGCTAGTTGAAAAATCAATTAGAGATATAAAAATGCTTATAATATAATGACACAAAATTTGAGTTACATAAGACTGACGGCAGAGAAACAGGAAGAATATCATATTCATCCCAAGTACAACTTGTATGCGGGAAATAAGTTAGGTTCAGCGATTCACGTCAAGTACGGAAAACCGTTTGGTAAATTAACACCAGCGGGTTATAAAATTAGTGTAAAATCGGAAGGAGATACTGAGCGAGTATAAATGTTTAGAAAAGACTTTATTTTCACGCTGTTTTGTGATGAAATTCCAGAAGGACAACGAGTATATCGTGTTAATGGTGCAATTACTGATAATAATATTGAAAATTTGTCATTACAAGAAGAATTTCAACCTTATCCTGTGTTTGATCTTGATGAGGCATCTGACAATTGAATTATTCGAAATATCCAAACAATAAAAGTATAAGGTAATTTGCAAAATAATGGACACTTGCTTGTAGTTGTTCGTGGAAGTAAAACGGATAGGTTTGGTTATTATAGCCCTAGATTTGTTTACGAAACGTTTAACGGACCTATACCCGATGGTTTAGTGATAGACCACGTTAACGGCATTAAAACAGATAATCATCTGGAAAACCTCGAACTTGTCACTCAACAAGAAAATAACAGACGAGGAAACAGAAAATTATAATAATTTTAGTAAAGTTAAACCTGTTGTTTCATTCAAATGAGAAACTAAGATTTCCTTCAATAACAGCTGCTGCAAAACATTTTAAAATTAATCCTAGGGCAGTAAAATATGTTGCAGATGGACTAACAAATACTGCAACATCACAATCGACATTTGACAAAATTATCTTCAAATACGACAATTAGTTATATTTTCCAGCTCATTTTTAGTTAAGCAATGATGAGCGAACATTAGCACATCATCTTTGTTAAATTTTAGCGTTATCACTGCGCTTTCATTAAGTTTATTTTTTCTGCTGATGTTAGCAGAATTTTATTAGAATCACCTTGCATCACATTAACGTTAACAAAATAAGAACTGTACCCCGACAAAACATTTTCGCACTGCTTTGGCTAATTCTTTGTAATTTAATATATCAACTTTTTGATGATATTTTATCTCGTTAGTCATTTATAATAATAAATTAGATAATAATGCATTATAATATGAATTTGATGAAACGACTGCTGATATAGACGCCTTCGATATAATAGCGGATAATAATTTTAAGCAGACGATACTGTCTCTGGCGATAAACACAACTCTGTTGGTTATACAGAAGACGATATTGAATTTAACAGCGACGACGAACAAAATGAAATTGTTGGCGTCGTTGATAAAAAAAATTACAGCAGACCGACAACTGGACGATATGATGTTAAATATCATATCACAAAGAAAATCTCGAAATTTAATTTTTCAGTAGATAGCAATCAGTCTATTTGGCGGCTGATAAAACCCTTTTTAAACATTAAAATTCCAAACCGACAGAAAAATATCAAATTCGACTTTATATTTGTCAACATTTTTAACCTAATGATGATCTCTGACGATCGCAGACAGTATCTAATATCGTTATGTAAACCTGTAAAATGTAAATCTGTTAAACGTAAGTACGAGGAAATTTATAACAATATTATTTCACAGTCGATGAAATCGACCGAGTTGGAACCCAGCTGTTAAATTTATCGCTGTACCCGCGCCACTTGACAAGGCTTTTATTGCCTTTCTCCTGATAACTTTTTCAATAACGAAAACATCTTGCTCAGTTTTTTGTAGTTCCCGCTCGTAAAAACTACCTGTTATTCGCTCACCCAATAAATCCTTTAGTGTATATGTTACAGGTATTGTCAGTAAAACTTTATCAACAACAAATACTTCTTCGCTCCAGTTTGGGGTAAATCCTTTTTCAAATGTTTTTTTTCGTCAGAGAAATTCTAACTCGATCACCAACTTAAAATTTATGTCTGCGGTATATATTTTCGTTTGCAAGAATCGGATTTTTAATTGCATCGCTTGGTGACTTTTTTATCTGTGCTTCGTGTTATTATAATTATCAACAATCTGCTGTAGATCGTCGATTTATTTATTTGTATTTTTAGCTGTCAAATGTTTATATATCAGTTCCTTTAGTGTGCGATTAAATCACTCGACGACGACGCTTTTTCCTTCGTTTCCTGTTACATACTTTTTATGATATTTTGTTCCAGAAACTGCTCAAATGTTTATAAAAAAACTCCGCTCCGTGATCAGTCCAGACCTTCTTCGGCCTTCTTTCCGTACTAACGATAATTTGTTTTAGCGCTTCAGTCATCGATGTTCTTGTTTGATCCGAAACAAGTACACTAAACACGTATTTACTAAAAACATCTATGACGTTAAAAAGATATTTCGCGCCAACGTTAAATTTACCGAGGCCTGACATAACAACTAAATATATCGCCCAGATATCGTCAGCGGCATTTGCGACAACTTTACGTCGAGGAAACTTTTTTTTTAGGTTTATGTAACTGAGACTCAAGCGTCTTCGCTGCAAGATCATTTCCAAGACCTAACTTGTGTTTTGTTCCTATCATTGTTTGAACTGACCTTCTATCAAATCGTTCTCTTATATTTACAGGTTTCATATCTTTAAGTTCGTCTAGCATTACCTTATCACTGTCTGATTTTGATAGAGTGTTATCAGGACGTTCTATATTACGATAACAAATATCATGACGCATTGCTATTGCATTGACACCATTGTATGGTTTTTGTCCTGGTAATGGATTATCGTTTTTGTCAAGTTGTTTGTCCAGTGGATTGTTTGGTCCAGTATATTTATGACCAGGCAATGTCCAACCAGTCCTCGGCCTTGGTAATTTTCCAATAAATTTGTGGATGTCAATGCCGCTGCCAATTCCCTCACGTCGATTGCATGATTGACAGTGTGTAACAATTTTATCTTGTTCTATACAAAGATCTTTATCACAATTACAATTACATTTCATTTTATTTTTTAATCGTCGACAAAAATATTTACCTTCGTCAATTAATCATCTACTAAAATAACCTTGTCAGAGCACATTCCAGCTCCAGTTGTCGATTTCAGGAACATGCTTTTTTTTCTACCGCAAACACACAAAAGCTATTAAACATTATCCTTTTGTTCTTTGTTTTTTCCATTGTCTCATCTTAATTCTCGGTCTTACTTTTACATTTGAGACAGTATGTTGACATATTCCTTAGTTAAGATAAAATTAATTGCAATCTCATCATTAACGTGAGAAGGTTGCTTGTCAAACTGTAAAATAAATTTTAAAAAAAATTAAATTTAGGCTGGGAATCTGTCGAATAAACATAATACAATAATAACTACAAGCTGATGTTCCAACCGGTTGAAGTTGATTAGACGAGTAACTTATTTTTTAAAATTTTTTACAAATATATTTTTTTTATAAGATCACTCGGAGGAAGTCCGAACGAATCAAAATAATTATTGTAATGGACTGCAACCCAGTGAGTGCCTGATCCATCATCGAAATTTTGTACATTTACAACACACGAACCACCTGCTGGTACATTATCTAATTCGTCTTTGGAATATACTCCACGAAATCCGACAATGTCATTCGATCTCGATATAATTTCGAAATTACTCAACGGCAACGGCGGTGAAGTTAACCGTGTCTGGTACCTGGTAGAGTCATTCCACGTCCTATCCCTAGCAAGACTGGAATTAGATTGCCTGCTAACCCTTCTAGCAGCGGGGAGAAAGGAATCATTCCTCCTTGTTTTGTTTTTCTTGGCGACTTCTTTATTTTAGATTTTTTTGCTGACGATTTCTTCGCTGGAGATTTTGTCGCTGGCGATTTCTTTTTAGCTGGCATTATATTATTTATTGTTATATAAGATTTGTTTGATTCCATCGCCGGATACCGCTTTTTTAGTTGCTCCAGATACTGACCCGGACGCTGCTGCTAGTCCCAGTGTTCCTAAT
>JAECUM010045761.1:0-16512 GCA_016617855.1 Megalonaias nervosa
GCTATAACGTTATGCGTAACGTAGCTAGCATCTAATGCTGCCAAGTTATTCTCGTTGAGTGACAAAATTGCACATTTGTCGCCTACCTAGTTGACAGGATTATTGGATGTACGGTAAGTAATGCCCAGCAGTACGGTTGATTTAATGTGGTTAGCCATTAGCCGTGGGCACGTACTTGGCAACTTAGGTGTAAGGGTTTACAGATCCAGTGTGAGAACCATCAGAGGAACTGTACAGTGGACTGTTGTCATGTAAATATGAATATAATAGAATAGTCGCATACATACATACATACATACATACATACATACATACATACATACATACATACATACATACATACATACATACACAAACACACATACAAAAACAACGAAGTTATAAATGGGGCGAGAACAATAAATTTCCCTACGTTTCGACCTAAACAAGGTCTTCCTATTGGTAAAATGAAAGGCAAGTACAAAGACATAAACGAAATCATACCAGCATAGAACAATTAACATTCAGTGCAGAACAGCAAGACTAGAATTACGAACCTATGATCTTAAACTAAGTAATAGAAAAGAGCGAAAACGAACAAGTTTTGTAAAATTCAACAAAAAATTTATTTCCCTAGAATACAAAAGTGAAAATTTAAAAAGAACTTACAGTAATGCGAACTAAATCCCAAATAGTCCAAAAAGATTTATCATCAGTCCTAAAGAATAAAGTTCTAATGAAATTCCAGTGGTGTTCGAAAAAAAATCCAGCGCTGAAGGTGTTGATGTGCTTGTAGTAGCATGTGACGTGGTGACAGTCTTTTGACGAATCAGAATAATATAATCCAAGATGTCCTTGTTTGAATCCACTGTAATACCCTGTTAATGTCTGTGTCCAAGAATATTATTGAGCACTTTGTAATTCCAGAGAATAATAATTTGAATAAATAATTCCAGACCAAATTAAATACCGAACACAACAATAAGACTGATTTCTGCTACAGATATTATTGCACGAATAAATAATTTTTCCAATCGACAAGATTATAGAAACCTCTTCTTGATCTATATCACAATTAGCATTTCTAAAAAAGATATATTACTTAATGGAAAATTCCATTCAAGAAGGTTCTGTTACTAAAATTATAATTAAGAACATGGTAAACACAAAATGTCCTTGACTCAAACTAAAATAATGATCCCAATATTTAACCCACACTCATAGGAAATATTAAGTATGTATTATTTGCTGACAGAATAAAAACATTATCAGTGTCTCTGTTCAGTAAGAACATGAACTTGATTTCGGACAAGGTCAAGTCCAAAATAAAATTATCCATAGCATATAATGAAGAAAAACTAACAAGCAACGCAAATTAAATACACATAACACTAGCCAAACTAAAATAGTGAAAACAAAATAAAATGAAACAAAATATGTGTTACTTGTGGACTTCTACTCTTTTAAGTCCTTCCCAGCATGTACGGCTGGTTAGAGTTTTAGAAATTTCCCCGTGACAGCTTTTTAAATAAACAAATATTTAAACATTTCGATTTAAAATAGAATTTTGATTGACGTTCATCGATTTCTGTTTATTAAGCAACTAAGTTGTCTAGGGCTAGTTTACTCAACTCCATTCAGGTGTCTCCTGTTGGTTGGCTTACCTTTCCTTTCTTCCACTTACCAGTTTCATGAATCGTGTGACATCCGTCCCATGTCTTTTTAGTTTCGTTAATCTTTAAGAGATCATTCGAATATTTATATATTGTTGTGTTTTACTTATTTTTCGATTTAGCGTGCTTTGAAGATCAAATTCTTATAGGGTTTACATTTATTTCATCTATTTGTACATTGTTTTGGTATATACTTGTGTCACTTTTTCTCTATTCTCTCTCTCCTATACTTGCCTACTTCCTGTTATATTTCTATATATTTTTGTTGTAGCTCAGCTCTAGCAAACGCCTCTAACTCGACCGGTATCTGTACGGCAACGTTAATTGTAGATGGTCTTGCCTGCTGTACCTTTAAGAGCATGTCAGAATCATCCAGGGCATCCTTTGCGAGCGTGTCTACCAAAACATAATTCGCATCTGTGTAGGTTAAGGTCGCAAGCCGCCGTATTGCCTGCTCAACCTCTGGTAACGCTTCTCCATTCTTGCGAGCTCTACTCCTTAGCTGAACTCGGTATACCTCGGTCTGGTTCTGTGGTGCGAATCTGTTTTAGAGTCTCAACCAAGATTCATTCTCAGGTACTACCAGCAAATTGCTGTGCTTGACCTCTTAATGCAACACCTAATTACAGTTAGTTTTCTTCTTCTGTCCAAGAATTTATGGTTGAAAACATCTCGATGTGAACGATGTGTCTTCCTGGCCGTCTCTGCGCTCTTATCCATAGTCCCCTTCCTTGCAGTTAGCCTTTTCTCCAGTTCCTAGCATTCCCTTGTTAAGCGCATCGTCGAAGGGAATTTCTTTCTTTACCTTCGTTTCTAGAGTCAGCATCCAGTCGCCTAATTTTGTCCCTACGCAAGCCATCTTGAATATTTCTTCTACTCCACAACCTATCCTGCCGCTGTCACCAACCTGTAGCGGAATTCACTCAACCCTGAGTCTCGTTATATCGGGTTCTTTAGTATAGGTCTTTATATTGGAGTGATACCACGCTGTATGCGTCTGAGGAGTGGCTCTCCAGAGTGTGACAGATTTCTACCCCAGCGGGATACTGTCGTATTCCTGACTTCTTGTTGCCGCCTAGTCGCCAACTAGACCGTCGACTGGGCCTTCTTCTGGATCGCAGGCTGACTCGTCGATGTCTCCTGGGTCGCCGACTGAGTCGTCGACTGGGCCATCTTCTGGTCGCAGACTGAGTCGTAGTCTCGTTGTCGACTGAGTTGTGGTGGCTGGTCGTCACTCACTCAAGATTGACAGAAAAACGAAAAGGGTGAAATGATGAGAGAAGAGAGATCTTCAGTTACTTATCAGTATTCTTGCAAGATCGTCATACCAAGATTACCGTGCTTCTTTAACAAGCCTTGTACTACCTCTATTCTGGTGGACAAAAGACCTTGTCCCTGTCGTTTTGAGATTCTTCGGTCTGGCCCATTTCCTTTTCAGCGAACTACGGCCAAATGTGTTTGCTTCGGCTGGGTGGATATACAGCTTCACTTGCAAGGTTTTGTTGACACCTCATAGTCTCGTTCCAGCATATATGGCTGATTAAGCCTTAGAAATGACACCCTTTGTTCCGAAATGTATTCTATTTTATATGTTTTAAACCCTGTCCTCCTTTTTTGTTTTGTTGTATATAAAATAAATAAATATAGCACAAAGAAACATTTTGTCAGGGTTAATCTTTGTTCTGTTCTGTCCAAAAGATTATAGTTTATTTATCCCATATGCTTCGAGAGGAAAAGCACTTCCTTCCCTTTGCCTGGAGCTGGCAGTGGGTCTGGTTTCCATTTTCCTCTCTTAGCTGAGAACTTACGACTGTACTCCCCTCTCTTTTGACATTAGGTCACAGAGCTGGTTTCCTCTCATTTGTTCCTATATTTATGTAGTATAAGTATAAAAATGTGACTTTGCCATAGTCATTTTGTCCTTGTGTAGTGTTAGAAAATATGTGTGTTTGTTGTCATGCATATTGTATTTGTAAGGAATAGCACTATCTAGATCTTGGTTCTAAAGTTCTTGCCCTATGTAAAAGACTATGAATAAAAGTTTGGAAAAAATTTTTTTAGTATTTAAAAACCAATCGTATAATAAGCCTCACTTGTAAGAGACGTCTTCACATCAAACGCATCATACCAAAACATTCGCTGCATCGCACTACAAGCGCCGCTAACATTTAAAATCAAAACATAAGTTTAAACGAAACAAAATACTGTCTTTGTGTTTTCTTATTGCAATATTCTGAATGTTTCTATCTGCATCTAAACAATTCACAATGAAACTATGACCATAAAAATCTCATAATTTACTGACAACATACAACATTGAATGTAACATCTACAGTCATTATTATTATTTTATTTTTACAAATTATTTATACAGATAAGCATAAATTGATCCTTGGTTGAGTCCAGTCAACCTGTAACATAAAAATGTTAGAACCAGTCTCTAGAAGAAGAAAGGGTGGTTTAAGAACGTAATGTTCTGAGGTAAAATGCATACATTTCTCTTAATTATCGTTGACAAGATCATTTATCACCATTTCCTTTCTGGCAGTGGTCAGATCGTGTATATAAATCACTTGTTCTGTCTTGGCATGGGAAAAGATGTGGCAAGTTATGCAAAACTGAAGAAGTATATGGACATTTCAGTCTTGTCATTTCTCCTACATCCTGCTATGTACGGAAGCTATCACTAGACTTGTATCGAAAAAAAGATCCTGTACTCAAGGTGAGGCTAATTTGTAGGACTAGGTTCATAATCCGCTCCTTTTCCAGATGTCTTTTTACCATCTTTCCAGGAAGACAGCTATTACGATCATTGACAAGCAGTACACTTTATATCACTTGAACAACGCGCTTTTGAGAATCACAGACTTGCACTGAATAAAATTACACTTCTTTCGCTAATTTAGGCATGGACTCTTGTCATACATACCATGCTGATTGACGTAATAGTTCACGTCGCCGCACAGTCTTTTGTAGTTGACTCCAGAGTGATTCCGCGAGAAGAAAAGGCGTATTTTTATTTCCTATTGAGAAGCTCACTAATAGCAATAACTCCTGCCTGATATCAATGATTCCTCTATGATATCAATGCCTCCTGCCTGATATCAATGCTTCCTGTATGATGATATCAATACCTCCTGCATGATATCAATACAGCCTGCCCCCTCCTACCTCCTACTACTATTGTCTTAGAGGTCTTTAAACTTGCTCGGCATGACTATCAAGTAATATTTTTACTGGAAACCTGACCTTCAAACATCTACACCAGCTTGGATGTTAATGTATATTCACTCATTGATGAAATGGATTGTTATTGATTTCTCCACACCCATTCATTACAGCACGTGTTGTCAGGATAGTGGCAATTGAAATATAAAATGAGGTAAAAAAAAGTGCAACCCAGAGAATGAGTACAGCCTGATTTTATATAACATCTCAATATATTTGTGATGGACAGCTTCGACCAGTCTCCTCCGGCATTCTTAGACTGTACATCGACTTGCCATTAATCTGCTTTTAGCTCGTGTTAATTGTTCCTCAAGTGCTCTCCATCAGTCATTACATTAAAACTGTAATATTACAAATGCTGCCATTCTGACAAAACTTAAGATGGTTAGAGAGTCCGTTAACACTTGTATGAAATTAATATTCATATAATTATTTGGATCTTCGTTAGGTAACAATAGTTTTCCTTCATATACGCCTCATGATAAAGTATCACTGTCTCAAAGTTACAAAACAATTATTTGTCAGAATCTGTCAATACAGCTTTGGAGCATTATGAATGGCCAATCTAAATTACATGTACTCTGAGTGCAAGATTTGTTTTAATTCACATTCTTTACTCAGAAGTGCTCTTAGTTCTAGGCCAGTGTTTCGCGTGACCGTAATTTAATTCACGGATGAAAGTTGAAGCTAGTACTACTTTGCGCTAGGGAAATTCACGCGTGATTTTACGAGATCATATTCCACCTGTATGAAACCCAAACCCCATTTTGGGTGTGACGATTGCCTCAAACAGATGAAAGCTGCAGCTAGGATTTCCACGGAATGGCACTTAGACATTATAAACTTGATTGGGAGATTTTTTAAAAGTATATATTTTGTTTCCAACTTGCAGACGCTCCATATCACACAAATGTCTTTTCCCTTTCAACTGGAGTAAAATTCCGACCCAGACCGTCTCAAACGTTTTGTGTCTGAACAAATGGCTCACTGAGAAATGATTGGTGAACGAGGTTTAACAGTAACCCAAGAAATGAGATACTTGTAAGTAAATATGTATGACATCAAATAACTTTTTGTTTTCTTTCTAACTTAATGTGGAGTTGAAATGCTGACCAATCACAATTTCTGTATGATTTGGCCCAGTATGTAACATTTATGCACACACGCACACGTACGCACGCACGCACACACACTTACAAACATACACACACACACACACATATATAATATCAGTCCAACTGCAAAGGACATAGGCCATGCGATTGGACCCTGATCTGCCGTTGCAGGGAGTTTTACTATTGATCACTACTAACAACTGCACAGACTCATATCTGTCGGCACATAATGCAAAGGCATAACTGGGTCTATGCAACTTGCAATTTTACTCCACTTATATAGATGGTAAATAAATTTAAATGTTACAAATCATGCAAGACAAATTTTCTGACCCATGTACATGGGCGCCCGCAGGATTTTTTGCAGGGGTTGGGGTGTGGGGTGAGGACTTTGTGCGGGGGGGGGTCAGGATTTTCAGGGGGGGGCAGTCAGTCGCGGCCGGGAGAGTTAGTATAAGAAGCAGTCTGAAACTAAAGCTAATATTTATTAAGCGTTTTGAACAGAATCTTGTGACATATTTTCAGCTTCATTTGCATGATTAAACTTGTCGATATATATATATATATATATATATATATATATATATATATATAATAACAACAACAACAACCAACCAACCTTAACCAATATATAACTTATATATGCTCAACAACTGCTATATATATACTGCTACTATTTTTGCAGTATATGATTTCCGGGGGGTCACGTGACACCCTCTTGACCCATGCTGCGGGCGCCCATGCCCATGTATGATGATAATAGCAATGAAACTTTAATTTAAATCAGAGAAACTTCCATAAGTCACATCTTAATATTAACCAATCAAAAAGCAAATAATAATTTTCTGCTTACAACATATGAGTAATATCCCGAGATTTCCACGCTTCTTCCTTCAAAAAAAAAAAGAAACAAAAACAAAATGGTATCGTTTGTGTCTAGGTCATGTCTTAACTGACCTTAAAGTTAACTTCATAACATAAATGTTTTTTGCACATTTCATATTTCTTGATAGAATGGGTGCTTTTGCTCCTTCCAAAACGAATTTTACATGTGGGCTTATCATAAATTGCCATCAAGTAAACAGGTTGTGCTATCTTGGCACACAGCGATAAAAGTCGATTAGAGACTTTCTATGTTGGTATTTTGACCCTACAAAAGAATACAGGCTCCTTGGAGACCATACGGTGAGGCCATAAACCAGAATGAAGACAGACGGGTAGTTTATTTTATATAAAAGCTTATTACTGAGTTCGCATATCATCACAAACCAGTCTGACACGTTTGAAATACTTAGACTGGGTCAGCACCCAATGCAATACAAAAAAAAACCTTTGGGAGAATAAAAATGGTAAAGCAATTTGCCAGGCAGCTTAATCTCATCAAACTATAGGATATTTTAAATCTCAAAGGGGTGAAAATATATAAGCGTTTGTCTAATTTGTTTAAGGCAGGAATCATAAAAAATTTCGTAACACGTTTATCTTTAATTAAATCGACAATTTCTCTTGATTATTGCACTTAAAATTCATATTGTTATTACTAAGCTCATAATAATGCCAAAACACTAAAACAATGGACATTCATATAAATTCTACATTAAAAAAGTGCATATTTCCTTTACTGTAAAAAAGAAACAATAAAGAGCCTGAGAGGAAAAACATGTAGCGCTTGCCAACAGCAATCCATACGTACAAATTTGGAACCGGAAGTTGAAATATCAAGAGGATATTCGTTTTGCCTTCAAAAACTACAATCTTGAAAATGGTTTTCTTTTTCCAAAGTATCATTCAGGATCACCACACCTATGGATGTAATCAAAATCCACTGATAACGGGATTGAGCCAAAAATCGCTTGGAACTTGATCAGGGTTGTATGGAGGATTGTCTAAGTTCGGATGCTGTGCTCCTTCAGGAAGATGTAAGGACGACAGATTCATGCGCAGGTGCGTTGTCATGGAGTATATGGATATACCTCGGTACTGGTGCACTGACAGGTGGTTTGGTAGTGTTCCACCAATTTTGGCAACACTTTGGTGGCGTACAAATGTCCAGTGACACTAGCCGAGTCAAGAACGGGTATCTGGAGTACCGGGCCATTTTGTATCAGAAACTTACGCTTACAAAACTCTTGACAGTCCTACTACGTGGAGTGATTTCTGGTCTCTGTTCGTTTTCTCCGATCCAAGCTTCATTATTTTCTCTTAAATCGGGTTCTGAGAAAGTAAATGTATGTTTCATAACCTGTGAAATCTCACTTAAAAAGGTGTCTCGTCAATTTTTCATATTTGGCGAGTAGCTGCTTGGCGGTTTCAACACGAGTTTTTGTTTTTGACCAGCCGTCAACAAATGGGGGACTCGTCTTGCACAAAACTTGCCTGAGTTTTAAATGATTCTACAATATATAAAATAACTGGCGAATCAATTAATGTGATAATATAAATATTTTAATCGTTTATCGAGTATCCTTATCAATTGCCGCATTCACAGTGGCCACTCAGCAATCGCTGACAACGGTCTTCTAGAACGTATGACATCCTTCATGGATTCGAGACAATATTTAATACGATGAAACCACCACAGAATTGTAAGGCATGCCGGAAAATGACATCCGTAAACTTTATCAAGTCAGAGACCGCCCGGAGTTTACAGTACGGTCTTTGGAATGCAGCAGAATCGTTTTTCTTCTTCAACAGATTTACGTCACAGTCATTTATCCATGTTACATCACACGCACACATCTTCAGGTGCCCGGAGCGCTGCACGTGCAGCTGCGGATCATTTTGAAGAACGTTATTTTGTATATCTATCGGTTTTAAATTTATTGACAGGTTAAAAAACTAAAATAATTTTTTAAAAAAATATTTAGTACTTTTCAAACAACTTCATGACCTAATCCGTGCATAACTATTTATCCTTCTTCTTGTAGTGTCACGTCTCAAAATATTCAAGAAAGGGATCTGCATATCTATCCAAACCTATTTTTTTTTTGACACGTGACCCAACAAATCAGTATTACTGTCACTGTTTGATTGGGAACATAACTATATCCGCTTCACCCCCAGCTTGAAACACTTGTGCCATGACATTCTGTTGACATGGCATTTATTTATATTGATTTCACACAGCATCCCTAAGTGTACTATTACTTAACTCCCCATGGAACAGTCGTACAAATATTCTTCACGGTAGCATGTTGAGCACAGTCGGTCCAGGTATAGGTGTCAAACTGTACTATTTTAATTGGCATTCTAATTACCGTAGCCATCTGTTTATAGCACATGACCAAATAAAAAGAACATAATAGCAAAAACTTCATTGGTCAATCAAATATTGATTTGTGGGTGGGTTGCCGTACGTATGATAAAAATTATATGAAAAACTGAATCTGTAGAATCTTTAATTTTTTTTATAATCATAATATAAAAATGAAAGTGTTTGTCTTGACTTGGGCAAAATGAAGCATTTGTCTTGGCTGTAACTAAATTGAGATGTTTGTTTTCGTGGATGGACCAAACAGTAGACTTTCTATTATAAATTTATCAAAGATTTTCAAGCAGACAAAATTTCAAAACATTTTAGCTCACAATGACTTGAAAAATGCAGCATTTTTCAGCACTTGGTCTGTATAAGTTATTGATTAGAAGGAGCTTCCATCTGGAGATATATATATATATATATATATATATATATATATATATATATATATATATATATATATATATATATATATATATATATATATATATATATATATATATATATATAAAGGGGAATCATGCATGTATGCTGGAACAAGGCTACGCCTATGATATCTAAAAAGGATAAACACGACGGATATTGATCATAGTTTAATATAAAAGTAACTAAAATGATAAAGCTACACGATAGGAAGTCATAAACGGGAAACTTTCAGTAACGTTCAAAAGGTCTTTCCTTATTACAAGAAACTATTGTCTTTTTGAATATCGGATGACGAAGGGCGATTCCTATGTTAGTCTGTCTAAAGTCCTCTTGTAAGTCGAAAGAAAGACATAAAACTTAACTTTACCAGATTACTTCAATGTCTCCTTTGTTGAAAAACTACAGACAGGATGTTGTATTTGTGGAAGTTGTTGAGGTTCAAGATTTGGGGTTTCAAATTATATACACACATTCCAGAGGTAAATGGTCGAAAGTCACCAAGTAAAAGTGTTCGCTTCAAATTTCTTTCTCCTCTATGGATGACCATTATCAAAGGTGCGTTATTTATCATTCTGCACCTTTTATCTTTATTGTCTTTTCTCTTGGTTAAATCAACCGTATTTGCACATCTTACAGTTTTATCGGAGGTTTTGATATTTATGGTCGTATTGTATACTGTAAGCAGCAAAGTTGTCAAAGCGGATACATCGGTATTTTTTTAAATTTGTTTTTTACTATGGTTGCTTTATCTACTCTTTCTTCAGTTGTTGGTGACTACTTTTTAAAACTAGGAGAATAAAGTTCAAATATATACTGGTGTTAACTCTTTTATTCAAATACAACTTTATCGTATAATTCAATAGAGTTTATTGCTGTATTGACGTCTGGAAAATTCCACCGATAAAAAAGTAATTTCACTTTTAATTTCTTTCTTTGATTCACCATGCCACTACTTGCATAGGACGATAAATCAGCCCCACACCCCTGATGATATTGACTGGTGGTTTAGTGGACGATATCGTTTATTCATTAAAACCAGCAAAAATCTGCAGTCAGTTTTGTCAGCACACATCGGTGTACGTTTTATACACTTACCGGTATTTCTTGCAGCAGTGGAGCTTTTGGTGAGATGTGCATTATATTTCATGAACATATCTTATGATTGGCGACTTGTAAATCCACGAGGAGTAGCACAACCCTCTGTTCTGTGGCCATTTTGAATTTAGCGCTATATGGCTATTACCAAATACCTGTAAGTGTCTCGGGTGTACGGGGGTGTGTTCCGGAAAGATTTGCATGCAGCAAGATTGCACATTTTAATGAATAGGTGACATCAGACCAACATATCTTCCATCAGTGTCAACGCAGATTTGGGGAGTTGATTTATCGGACTGCTACTTGCATAACATATGTCTAGCATTCCATCCGAAGATGCTATTACGACTCTATTGTCTTCAAACAACTAATAGAAAACAGTGAGAAGCAACAAACTTTGTGAAATTCAACAAATATTTTATTTCCATAGAATACAGAGAGAAAATGTAAAACAAAGAACTTACGGTATTGCGAATCAAATCCCAAATAATTCTAGAATTACAGAACAAGTTCTAATGATTAAAGTTCTGAATAAACTTTAGTGGAAATCCAAATGAAACTAACGCTGAGTGTGTTGATATGCCTGTGGTGGCTCGTGAAGTGGTGATTTGCCAACAGTCTTTTGTTGGATCACAATGGTACAATCCAAAATTGTATCCTTTTTTGAAAATTCACTATAAATTCAAGTCTATATTTCCAAGATTGTTATTTTGAGCACTTTGTATTTCCAAAGAAGAATAACTTGAATTAAAAAATTTGAATAATACTGTAATAAAATTTGGAGATGCGCATTTGGTTATAGCGCTCCGTTTTAAGGAATTCTTACATTTGTGTGATTACTTGTTTGATTATTCGAATTCGGTGCAATGGAAATATTCCTTAGCCCGAAATAATTAGCCAATTACTAGGAGCAAACGTCACGGAGAGAAGTGTTAGTGAGTTTCCATAATGCTATGGTCAATTAGTAGTGAATTCAGACCCACATCGCATGACTATCCCTGGAATAATATAGCCCCTATTAAAATCTAGCGGTGTACATTGACTGCAGTGGCAGTATTTACGGTTGGAAACCGGTAAATTTTACAATGGAATAAACAAGAAGGAACTCGGCAGATACCTTTTATGTCGCCATGGTGGCAAATGTGATGCAGTTGTACTGGCGTAATGTGCATTGAAACCAATGGATTGACTGGCCTAAGGGGCGTAGCTAAAACAGTTCCCTGTGTTAGGGGATAGTTGTTGTGTTTCTACGGCGTGAACTGCTGACGGTGCGGAAAGTTGATGAAGAGAAACTATGCAGATGTGCGGTTGATAGATAGTTGGCAAGTTGGGAGATCTGTGGTCTTGCATTGATTAGAGTAACATTTATGTATAGAATGGACACGTCGGGCTTTCTAATTTACAACTGAAGTTGTATAGAAGTCTTTGGAAATTTGGGGTAAACTTATGACTTCTAGCGGGAATCGCGCCAGGGTTTTTACAACTCTCGGTCAAGCATAGACCCCAGGCTTGTAACAATACATTACAGCTCCAACGAATTACTGGAAACAACAATAATACTACTGATAAGATCTTACAGCACGAATAATTAATTTCTAGAAAAACAAATTGAGATAGTCCTTTACCTGACCTCAGGTCACACTTAGCATTTTCTAACAGAACTATTACCTAATGAAAAGTTTCCTTCTGAAAGGCTCCAAATGATTACAAGATAAAATCTTAATTATAATATGAAGCCTTTTTCTAAAATTGTAATATATAATGTAGGAAACAACAGGTAGACCAGGCATTTCATGGGGAATTTCGAAAGTTCTAGACTCAGATTGAAATAAACATGTTTACTACAAAACCCAAATCAATGATTCACGTCAGGTAAAAAATAAACTTAATTTTGGTCAAGGTCAAGCCCATAATACAATTATCCAATGCATATAATGAAAATAAAAACTAAAAAAAAAAATAAGAAAAAATGCAAATTAAATATTCATAACAATACTTATTTGATTCATTAAAACATGACAGGAAAACGTTACTTCGAAATCCGGCCATTCTAAACAAAATCACATGGAAAGAGATAGTCCCCATATTAAAGACGTTTGAACACGAGAATATGGGTTGCAATACACGCCAAATAAATACTAAGCTTCAAACTCAGGCTAGCTATGCACATTTTATTGCTTTCTACAATTAGCATACAGTATATGAAACACCTTCACTAGACGGATAATCGAGCAATTATAGGAACACCCGACTTCCATTATCTGATTAAACCCTTTCTTATGGGTCAACTTTTGATAGTTCATGTGCTTCGGTCCGAAAGTAATTTGCACACAGCACTTGCTTTAGCGTCGACTGTCTAGGAAAAGACAAGCTTTACTTCATGCAACTTCATGCATAAAATAGATGTCTGATAGGAAAGCTTCTGGCATAAGGGAAATCAATATTTTTTGTAAACTCGCAGGAGTATCTACGTGCGGCATGAAATTTCAAAACAGACCATATGCTGCTTAAAAGAAACTAATATTTTAAAATTGCTTTTAAGTGCGATACTTAATAAGATAACATGGATTTTGACAAGATCTTCCATTCATTACTGTGTCTCAAAGATGTGAAACTTGACAAAGTTTAGAGGGTGCCAAGAATATTAGATTTGTAGCATCGTGTATGCTCGCTTATAAGTCGAATCCGTCCGGTGGCCTAGTGGTTAGAGCGTCCGCCTCGGATGCGGGAGGTCGCGGGTTCGAACCCCGGCCGAGTCATACCAAAGACTTATAAAAATGGCACTAACATCTGCCTCGCTTGTCGCTCAGCTTTAAGAGGTCAGTGTTAGGACTGGTCTGCCTGGTGTCAGGATAATATGTCTGGGTGGGACATCATGCTACATGTCTGCGACAAGATGCCCCACTGCTAGACATCACTATAAACTTCCACACTGCAGACATAGTAGCGATATGACTGAAAAATTGTTAAAGCTATGTTAAAAATCCCAATCACACACACACACACACACACACACATCTGTAAGCAACATAGACAATGATCTGCCGTCACATAATGCGCTGGCAGATTAGGATATATGTTGCTTGTTTTACTGATTGCTCTTTGCAAACCGCATAGACCCTGGTCTGCCGGCGCAATAATCGATGGCAGATTTCGGTCTGTGCAGTTTGCAGTTGGACTGATCTTATTAGCTAGTATAGACGGTAATATGGATATAATTATTGTACTCCAAACTGACTCAATTATAACGTTCCAAATACGTTTTTCAGACAAAATTAGAAGCAAATAAGGTTGTTTTTTTATGTTTTGTTTCTGTATTGTGTCGTGAACCGAGCCTACGCATCTAAATTGGCTGTTTTCCGTTGCTGACACGCCCTTTACCGTTTAGGTGGCAGGGGCCAGTTTTGCATGTTGGCCCCTGGCAAATTTCTTAACTTAAGGGTATGGTGTGACTTTTTGAGCTATTATTGTATAATAATTAAAGATATGGACATATTTGTGAATTTGGTCTTTCATGCTTGTGTTGCTCTTGAAACTGATGTCAGGCATGTACACCTCATGTAGTCACTGCACAGTATGTTGCCAGTGAAATACCAATAGTCGGCTAGGAAGCAGAGCTAGCTACTTATAGCAGCAGACACTTTGGTTCAAGGTAAGTAGAATATTTCAAAAACTGATTGGATGACAACTATTTTGAATAGCATCAAACTATTAAGTACATAATGTTTTTCAAAATTATCAACCAGGGAAAGGGCTTGTGTTTGCACTGTGAGCACCACGTGTTCTCAAAAATGGCCGTCGGACATGAAAAATGCATGTATAAATTTGAGGGTGGGGTGCATCAATTTTTTTATTCTATGAATTTTCATTCACTTGTCAGATCAAGTGAATGATATTCTTATGTGTTGCTTTATTATACCTATCCAAAAATATGGACCTTTTTTGACCTCACTCATGTATTTTATTTTGCATGAATTTTTATATTAGGCAGGTGTATGGAACATTAAATTTGTGCATAAAAACTGTCCCCTGCCCCCTTACCTTGGATGCAGTTTACTTTATCAGGTTTTCTCTACAAAGAGTTCCCATGTTGGATAACTCTATTGAGGCTACATATCAAATGGACATAATTAATGAATCAGTTCCGATATTAAATTATCCTTGATGGGTAGGTACTAAAAGACGTAAAGAATATTCGTCCATGCTTGATTCCTTTTAAAGTCCGACGACACTTTAGCGAAATACTCTCAAGTCTGTTAAAGAATATTCACAAGACACATTTGTGTGACCCATTGAGCCTGAACTGAATGTATTCGGGAATCTCTCGTATGGCACTGCCAGAATTGTAACGTACTCCCAGATAGTTGACTTTAAAGAATTTTCTGAATGACCAAAACGGGGTGCTGCACAAAAAGCCAATTCGATAACGGCCTCATAACTCGTTTAGTCAGTGACTGGAAAAAAATCTTTTCTCTGTGCCTGGAAGTGTTGATGGAAAATAAATAATGTTTATCACAGACCCTAGAGCAGATATGACTCGATAAGGAAATATGTAGTTGATATTAACTGCAGACTTGAGGAACAGAAAGTTATCTTTTGTGACGCCATCAGACAGCTATTCGTGGTCGACCTTGCAACTGTCAAATTAGGATGCTCTATTTCAACGGACGAGCTCAAATGTGTCTGATACCAGACTTTGCAGTAGATGCTTTGTTTGGATTGAATATTCGTAATCACAATGCTTTTGATATGGTGACATTGGCTCAGCAATTTGCTGAGATGGAACGAAGGGAATCCAAAGACACAGCTATGCAAGCTTGTGGTGTGAAACGAGGGTGTTTGGAAGGAAATGACACTCAGCTTAACTCAATATATGCTTTAAAAAAAACTATTGGTGTTACAAATGGAAAACCCAACGATGGAGAATGTTCGGTTGAAAGCTCTTTTCTCAGGACAAGATGGCAATTTAATTCTACTGGGGAAAATGGAGTTTTCCGACGTAAATGGACCTGACATGATGGAAGCAGGTTAGGTGTAATTGTCACACTCCCACAGTACCGGAGAACAGTGCTGATCCGATTATTAGTGCATGATGGATGCTTAGAGGGCCATCATGGGATGGACAAAAAAACATGGACCTGGGACCGTCCGTGATATTAAAGAATACTTTTCTGCCTGTGACAGGTGCAGGAACGTGTATAAAAAGATAAAGCAACAACCTCTCATGGTCGTTACTATTACATTAAGTAGGCTCTTCGTCGCTGGTCCTCTGACAAGGACGAAACAAAGATCCAAATTAATCCTTACTGTAATCGATGAGGCAACGTGATACCCGCAAGCGTATGCTCTACCAAGTGTAAAGTCATAGTGAGTAGCAACAAGCTCTTATTGACTTTTCAGTCGTGTTGAGTTGCCTTGAGTTATGCTAACCGATCAAGGAACAAACTCAACAAGCACATCAACGAAACTGTTGCATGACGAACTGGGCGTCAGCGGCATAACAGCGTCATCTTACCATCCACAATCAAATGGGTGCATCAAAAGTATGCAGAAGATATTTAGCGAAACGAATAAAAAAGAATGAGACCAAATATTGCATTCTTACCAGGAAGTATCTCATGAAGAGACACCTTTTTGGTCCATTGAGGTTCTACATGGATGACCCTTGCAAGTCCATTGAGCTTCTACATGGATGACCCTCGCAAGTCCATTGAGCTTCTACATGGATGACCCTCGCAAG
>JAECUM010045762.1:0-29404 GCA_016617855.1 Megalonaias nervosa
GCTAGGGGCTGGTAATTAGTCGGCCAATTATTATTACAATAATGGAATTGGTTATTATAGCCCAAAAGGATATTGGAGGGGTAGAGCAACGATTAGTAAACTTGCTGATGCAGCAGGTGTCTCACGTTCTGTTGCTGCAGATTGGTTAGCACGACAGGCAATATGACAAATTTATCTACCACCACCTAAAAAAATTCAGTTCGCACATTTTGATGTCAGCACTCCCAATGAAGTTCATCAAGAAGACATTTGTTTTTACCACACGATAACATTAAAATTGGTAGACGTCAGTCGCGCACATACAAATACGCGTTAATTGTCGTTGACATTGCAAGTAGATATAAAGAAGCAGAGCCGCTATCAACTAAAACATCAACTGAAGTTGCATCTGCGTTTCAACAAATTTATCAACATGGCGGTCTACGATGGCCACAGCTACTAGAGGTTAATCCTGGCAAAGAATTTCTTGGTGCAGTATAATCTCTGATGAAAAAACATAACGTTAAAATTAGACGAGGACACACCGCAATTCATCGTGATCAGGCAATCGTTGAACGATTTAATCGAACACTTGCTGAGCGGATGTTTGGATACCAATATGCGAAGGAAATATCCCTAAATAAAGTTCAGAAAGACATGAGATCTCGTGAATGGGTTGCAAGACTACTAAGTGTGATAGCTTCATTAAATAATGAAATTACACTTGCAAATTTCTATGAAACCTACTAATGCGATCACAAAAGAAACATATGCCAATACAACGACATGACTCCTTCTCAAACCAACCACTACTAGGTAATGTGACTGTAATAGATTTATATGAACCTGGTGAGCTTGAAGGTGGTAAAAAATAGAGCAACTGATCCTATTTAGAGTGTGACGACACATAAAATTTTCAGCGTGGTAAGATCCACGGGTAGACCTGCAATTTACAGACTAGATTCAACTGCTCCTCAAAGTGGATTTGTACGCGAACAATTACAAGTAATCCCTGAAGATACACAACTACCAAAGCCTTTACTTTTGTAAACTGGCTCCTCGACGTCGATTACATTCAAGACAGGTCAGCATCACATTCTCGCGTGTGTGACCAAGACTACTATTAATTCTATCTACGTTAAAACTGTCTTGGATTATTATTTGAATACTGCCACAACATTTCTGTGTTACAGCTCGCACAATAATTATTCTGTCGTTGTCTCAGTGTCAAGATAAATTCAGCATCGAGATCAAAGTCGCGTTTATTTTTTGGTGACATTGTTTATAACCAGCTAATTTGTTTCTTATTACATCATCGCCATTGCTAGCAGTTTGATTATTATTTACTGTGAAGTCTATGATAACCCTCCGAAGGTGAGATATTCTTCTGACTCGAAACACTACGAGATAAACTAAATTTGACCATTCAATACGATCATCAATAATCCAGATATTTGTATCAGAAATAGTTAATCCTTGTGACGAATGAATCGTTATGGCGTATCCTAGTGTCCATGGACTTTTGTCCCTCGTTAACGTGCTCTCAACAGCACCGATAGAAACTAAAACAATATCAATTAGCACAAGATTTTGTTTCCTTGACTCTGTCAAGGATCCAGGAATTTCAACATCGATATTCTGTCGTCGCTGTCTGCTGGGCGATAACACAATGGTACAGGTAGATTTGAAATTTTTTCTTTATGTAACAGAAATAATTGTTGTTGAAGGATATCACGAACTATCGTTCTACTGGCAACTATCAAATCAGCAGGCCTCCATAAATTCCAAAAATCATTCATAGGAGTTTCTGGAATTACTTCACGCATTATCTCACATTGAATCTTATCTGGCTGCAGTCTGATTAACCATTTAAACTCTTCCAGTGGTTCATCAATAGCTCTATGATCATCGGTTATCTCCTCATCATAATCGACAAACGTTTTTAGCCATGTATGTGGAGACGATCTAACAAAAGGTGGCGGTTGACCATGGTCGCCACACATGATAACAGCAGTATTTTTTTGTCAACAACCAATCAACAAACGTCTTTAACACATCTAGCGACACCGTGCATATTTCATCCCAAATAATAATTTTAGGAATGTATTTTTCACCCATTTGTTCAGGAGTCCATGCGTCTCAGCACCATCTGAAGAAACTATGATAAGTTTGAGATTTTACGCCAAGTTCACTCATTTCTCTGGCGAGTCTGTGAGTGAGTGTTAACACAACGATATCAAAATTTCGAAATAATTCAATCGCAAGTGTTGGTTTACCAGAACCTCCACACCCACTGAAATAAGCAGTCTTATCTCTGGTCACAGGATCATACACAGATAGAGCCGATGAAACGTTTGACATCTGTTTATTTTTATAATATATTTCCTTAGATTCAACGTCGGCAGATTCAGGATAACTAAGTATCATTTCTCGTTTTATTCTCTATTCGCCCCATGATGCATCAGAGCCGATATGTAATTGTTTTAGCAATCCTGTCTATTTTTATTGATATAAAATGAATCTGTGGCGACTCTAATCGCGGTATCAGAAAATCTGTTTATCATCGACAATAAATTTATCGAAACATATGCTAACATCGAAGATCTTAAATGAGTAAACTGTGGTGAGTCACCATCAGTGTAACTCACAATTGTGCCTAATTTAGTTCCGTCCGATAAATTAAAATTATTCCGACTTATAAATATGCTTCTCTTCGTTGTATCAGCAATTATAAAATCGAGTTAAGCATCGTCTATAATTAATCTTGTACAATGTCGTTTATGATCATATGATCCTCCTTGCGTGAGTTTACCAATTATTTTTCTGACAAGATCTTTTGCAAGTTTATTTTCGAGATCGTTATTGTCTGGATTTTCATCAGGGGAATATTTCTTTCGTTGTGAGTAGTAATAGGGGACGATCTACGGACAATGGGACTTTTATGTTAAACTAGGGGGTTGTACCCTGGCGACAATGGGAATTTAACATGGGGAATTTTAACACGGGTGGGACTATAGACGGACAAGATTTGTACGGACAAATGGCACATCCTGGGGTACCCTACGGACAGTGGGAATTAGCATTACGGGACCCTACTTTGTACCCTACGGACAAGGGGAATTTAACATCGGTGGGACTATAGACGGACAAGATTTATACGGACAAATGACACACCCTGGGCTACTATAGCGTCAATGGGAATTTTGTATGGGAACAATAGGAATGGAACAGGTGGCATGACGTCACGGTACTGGACACTTGCAACAAGCTGAACACGAACGCGAATCACATTTTTCATTTAGACCTAGTATCTATTTATAGCTACAACCTGTGGAAAACCCAAGTCTATATTTATAGTCTCAAACTTTCCAGCTTCAATGATGTCACTTTACTCAACATTAGGGGAATAATGGCAACAGTGTTGCAAGTGAATGACCTAATACGCGCTACTGTAGGTAGGTGGGTGACATGAATTTGATATGGATAAAGGGAGTTTTAAAGTGTCAAAGACCAATACACACACGCACGCACAAAGAAACGTACGCGCACAGATACAAACGCACAAATACAAACACAAGCAAACGGGAACGCATAAAACACACCATATTTACTATCTACACAAACGGGAAGAGAAAAAAAAAACACACCACATATACGATCCACACAAACGGACGGGAATGCATAAAACATACCATATCTACTATCCACACAAACGAAGGAAGAGAAGAAAAAACACACACTCTACTATTCTCACAAACGAACGCGAATGCATTTAACACACAATATACTATCCACACGGACGGGAAGGAAAGTAAAAATTTACACCACATATACTATCCACACAAACAAACGTGAACGCATAAAATACACACTCTACTATTCACACAAAAGAAGGAAGAGAAGAAAAACATACCATATCTACTATCCATACAAACGTACGTAAACGCATAAAATACACCATATTTGCTATCCACACAAAACGGACGCGAACGCATAAAACACACACTATACTATCCACACAACGGGAAGAGAAGAAAAATACACCACATCTACTATCCACACAAACGTACGCGAACGCACACAAACACCCACTATAATATCCACACAACGGGAAGAGAAGAAAAACATACCATACCTACTATCCACACAAACGGACGCGAACGCATAAAATTCACCATATTTACTATCCACACAAAACGGACGCGAACGCATAAAACACACACAATCCTATCCACACAACAGGAAGAGAAGAAAAAATGCACCATATCAACTATCCACACAAACGTATGCGAACGCACACAAACACACACACTATACTATCCACACAGAAGGGAAGAGAAGAAAATAACACCCATATCCACACAAACGGACGCGAACGCATTAAACACACCATACTTACTATCTGCACAAACGTACGGGAACGCATAAAAACACACCATACTTTCTATCCACACAAACGGACCCGAACGCATAAAACACACCATATCTACTATCCAAACAAACGGACGCGAACGCATAAAACACACCACATATACTATTCACACAAACGGACGCCAACGCATATAACACACACTATACTATTCACACGGAAGGGAAGAGAAGAAAAACACCCATATCTACTATCCACACAAACGTACGCGAAGGCACACAAACACACATTCTACTATCCACACCGAAGGGAAGAGAGGAAAAACACACCATATCTACTATACACAAAAACGAACGTGAATGCATAAAACACACCATATCTACTATCCAGACAAACATACGCGAACGCATAAAATACACACTATGATATCCACACAAACGAAGGAAGAGAAGAAAACACACCATACCTACTATCCACACAAACGCGAATGCATATAACAAACACTATACAATCCACACAAACGGGAAGAGAGGAAATACACACCATATCTACTATCCACACAAAGGACGCGAACGCATAAAACACACCATACTTACTATCACACAAACGGGAAGAGAATTAAAAAATACACCACATATACTATCCACACAATAGGACGCGAACGCATAAACACACCATAATACTATCCACACAAACGAAAGCGAATGCATATAACACACACTATACTATCCACACAAACGTACGCGAACGCACACAAGCACACATTCTACTATCCAAACAGAAGGAAAGAGAAGAAAAAAAACACACCATATCTACTATCCACACAGAAGGGAAGGGAAAATAACACCCCCATATCTACTATCAACACAGAAGGGGAAGAAAATAACCCCAATATCCACTATCAACACAGAAGGGAAGGAAAAAAACACATTATATACTATCCACATAATGTAGGGACAAGGTCTTTCTTGTTAAGATGAAACACACACACACACACACACACACACACACACACACTGTATTACAGACTGTAATGCAAATTGTATTGGATATGAGACAATCATATCTTCAAGATCGCTAGTATAAACTTCTACCAACACATTTTGAAAAGTATTGTGTGACACAGATCGTCATTGTCGCTCGGTGTCTGCTTTCTCCTTGGAAATGTGTCATCGTTTCATCTTGATTACAAACTTTCACTAAGTTTTACACATTACTTCAACTCTTTACATCTCACGGTATAGGATTTAAGCCATCGTTCTAAATTTTCTTGAAGTGCGTTTTTGCGTCTCTTAAATGGCGCAATAAAGTTTCAATGGACGAACGAATTTCTTTTGGGCTGAATCAGGACTCTCTTGGTTTTGTGACAGAAGTGGAGAACATTGATTAAGGCTCGCTCATGTCGTCTTCGAATGGATTAGAACTAACACTTCAGCTCCTCTGTGTGTGTGTGTGTGTGTGTGTGTGTGAGAGAGAGAGAGAGAGAGAGAGAGAGAGAGAGAGAGAGGAGACGGTATGATGTTGCCTCTTACTTTCTTCTAGTTTCTCACCGGAACCGTTTCATCTTGATTGCAAAAATTTCGTTTGGCTAGGTTTCTCACGCATCAGGTCACTATATAAGATTAGTGTCTTAGAGTTTTTAGCGTATTCATTCAGTTCTCAGTCAAGAAGATGGACGAGTCAACACAGATCGACCTGCTGGTCAAAGATTTGCTACGAGTCATACGAAAGCATAATTCACAGGCGAAAGTGTCAACAAAACTTACCCTTCTGGTCTATGATTTGATGAGAGTCATAGAAAAGTGTATAAGTCCCGATGAAGTTTGTTATATCTGTAAGGTACATGGGCATTTATCTCCAACATGTCTGCTTCGTCCAATAAAGAGAGACAAAAGTGAAGATACCTGTTATCGTTGCCAGGAGAAAGGACACTGGGCGTCAGAGTGCCCTAAGAAAAAAGAAAAGAAACAAGAGGAGAAAGTGGAAAGGGGATCAAAAGAAGAAAGTGATGATGAGGAAGAACTTGTGCCAGTGAAGAGATGGAAATGGAAAAATGGACAATTTGAGCCAATGTGTTGGCCTATAGCCTCAAACGGGAAATGATGTGATGTGAAATTACATATATTTCATTTTTATATACATTCGCTTTCGTTTGTGTGGATAGTATTATGGTGTGTTTATGCGTTCGCGTCCGTTTGTGTGGATAGTATATATGGTGTATTTTTTAATTTTCTTCCCGTTTGTGTGGATAGTAAGTATGGTGTGTTTTATGCGTTCGCGTCCGTTTGTGTGGATAGTAGATATGGTGTGTTTTTCCTCTCTTCCCGTTTGTGTGGATAGCATAGTGTTTGTTATATGCATTCGCGTTCTTTTGTGTGGATAGTAGGTATGGTGTGTTTTCTTCTCTTCCTTCGTTTGTGTGGATATCATAGTGTGTATTTTATGCGTTCGCGTTTGTTGTCTGGATAGTAGATATGGTGTGTTTTATGCATTCGCGTTCGTTTGTATGTATAGTAGATATGGTGTGTTTTTCCTCTCTTCCCTTCGGTGTGGATAGTAGAATGTGTGTTTGTGTGCCTTCGCGTACGTTTGTGTGGGTAGTAGATATGGGTGTTTTTCTTCTCTTCCCTTCCGTGTGAATAGTATAGTGTGTGTTATATGCGTTGGCGTCCGTTTGTGTGAATAGTATATGTGGTGTGTTTTATGCGTTCGCGTCCGTTTGTGTGGATAGTAAGTATGGTGTGTTTTTATGCGTTCCCGTACGTTTGTGTGGATAGTAAGTATGGTGTGTTAAATGCGTTCGCGCACGTTTGTGTGGATAGTAGATGTGCTTTTTCTTCTCTTCTCTTCTGTGTGGATAGTATAGTGTTTGTGTGCGTTCGCATCCGTTTATGTGGATAGTATGTATGGTGTGTTTTATGCGTTCGCGTCCGTTTGTGTGGATAGTAGATATGGGTGTTATTTTCTTCTCTTCCCGTTGTGTGGATAGTATAGTGTGTGTGTTTGTGTGCTTTCGTATACGTTTGTGTGGATAGTAGATATGGTGTATTTTTTCTTCTCTTCCCGTTGTGTGGATAGTATAGTGTGTGTTTTATGCGTTCACGTTCGTTTTGTGTGGATAGTAAATATGGTGAATTTTATGCGTTTACGTACGTTTGTATGGATAGTAGATATGGTATGTTTTTCTTCTCTTCCTTCTTTTGTGTGAATAGTAGAGTGTGTATTTTATGCGTTCACGTTTGTTTGTGTGGATAGTATATGTGGTGTAATTTTTTACTTTCCTTCCCGTTTGTGTGGATAGTATATTGTGTGTTAAATGCATTCGCGTTCGTTTGTGAGAATAGTAGAGTGTGTGTTTTTTCTTCTCTTCCTTTGTTTGTGTGGATAATAGAGTGTGTATTTTATGTGTTCGCGTACGTTTGTGTGGATAGTAGATATGGTATGTTTTTTCTTCTCTTCCTTCGTTTGTGTGGATAGTATAATTGGTATGTTTCATGCGTTCACGTTCGTTTGTGTGGATTGTAGATATGGTATGTTTATGCGTTCGCAATCATTTATTTGGATAGTATATGTGGTGTTTTTTCTCTTCCCGTTTGTGTGGATAGTAAATATGGTGTGTTTTATGCGTTCCCGTTCGTTTGTGTGAATAGTAGTGTGTGTGCTTTATGCATTCGCGTCCGTTTGTGTGAATAGTAGGTATGGTGGGTTTTTTCTTCTCGTCCCCTCTGTGTAGATAGTGGATATTGGGGTGTTATATGCGTTCGCGTAGCGTTTGTGTGGATAGTATATGTGGTGTGTTTTTATGCGTTCGTGTACATTTGTGAGGGTAGTATATATGGTATGTTTTATGTGTTCGCGTAGCGTTTGTGTGGATAGTAGATATGGGTGTTTTTATCTTCTCTTCCCTTCTGTGTGGATAGTTTATAATGTGTTTTTTCTTCCCTTCCGTGTATTTGTTTGTTTTTATGTGTGTACGTACGTTTGTATGTGTGCACGTACGTTTCTTGCGTGTGTGTATTGGTCTTTGTCCATTTAAAACTCCCTTTATCCATATCAAATTCATGTCACCCACCTACCTACAGTAGCGCGTATTAGGTCATTCACTTGCAACACTGTTACCATTATTCCCCTGGTGTTGAGTAAAGTGACGTCATTGAAGCTGGAAAGTTTGAGACTATAAATATAGACTTGGGTTTTCCACAGGTTGTAGCTATAAATAAATACTAGATCTAAATGAAAAATGTGATTCGCATTCATGTTCGGCTGTTGCCATTATTCCCCTAGTGTTGAGCAAAGTGACGTCATTGAAGCTGGAATCTTTGAGACTATAAATATAGACTTGGGTTTCCACAGGTTGTAGCTATAAATAGATACTAGGTCTAAATGAAAATGTGATTCGCGTTCGTGTTCAGCTTGTTGCAAGTGTCCAGTACCGTGACGTCATGCCACCTGTTCCATTCCTATTGTTCCCAAACAAAATTCCCATTGACGCTATAATAGCCCAGGGTGTGCCATTTGTCCGTATAAATCTTGTCCGTCTATAGTCCCACCGATGTTAAATTTCCCCATGTTAAATTCCCCTTGTCCGTAGGGTGCAAAGTAGGGTCCCGTAGTGCTAATTCCCATTGTCCGTAGGGTACCCCAAGATGTGCCATTTGTCCGTACAAATCTTGTCCGTCTATAGTCCCACCCGTGTTAAAATTCCCCATGTTAAATGCCCATTGTCGCCAGGGTACAACTCCCCTAGTTTAACATAGAAGTCCCATTGTCCGTAGATCGTCCCCTATTACTACTGTTGTGGTAACGAAATTTGTTTCTGCGGACGATATGATATAATTGCTTCACTTACAACCAACGATATCAAAATTTTTACATCAAGCATATATCGTAATAGCTCTGTTGGAGCCCAACACTTTTTTCTGAAAAATGACGACCAAACCAGGTATAAACAATCGGGTTAATATTACGCGTAAACTCGAAAAATTCCACACAGGCGAATCCAGTCAGGTCAAAATCTGGTAAGGGTCCATTTATCGCAACTCTGGTCATCTCGTGTATTGGATGTCCAAATCTCTTAAAATATGCAGAACACTCTCCTATTCCAAGAAAATTTCCAGGATAACATGCAACCATATCAACCGAGATAACATCCTTATAATCGTATTTAGTATTCCACAATCCGACGTGTCCGTATTCGACACAACCGTGTTGGACATCAACAAGAAATTCCGATCTTGTCGGTTTCCATCAATTTTTCTCCTGAGCAAAATGAGCAGTAACTGACGAAACGGTGAAACAATTACTGATTAATTATTCAGCATCATCGGTATATTTCAACTCAAGGTTTTTCATGTCTTCGTGGAGGTACTCTGTACGATAAATATCCCCATTAGGTCGTACAAATTGATCATAGTTTCCACCATCGGAATTTTGAAACAGCCACATGGATACAGGATCGCTTTTACTGATATTTCTGATAAAATCGAACATATCACCGTCACAGAATTCAACAGTTCGATTTCGTGGATATATGCTTATGTCTGGCGTCCAAGCGTGTGCGTTGTGATCAATAATCTCTAAAAAAAAAGCTCCATTTTTTTATATTTCGATTCATACAAAATCTCTCCGGTTAATGTCTTCACTCTTATTGGAAATCTTAATACTTTTTCCAGTTCAGCGACGTGTTATCTTTAACTGCTTTTGTCCACTCATTTATTGTTTTACGTCGTAAATCCGTTCAACCGTTTCCACGTATCGCGTTTGTGAAGTGTTCTGTAACTCGCTCAGCTACACAATTCAGCCTTGACAGTTTCATCAGTTTGAGATTATCAACGCTAGGTTTATCATTTAGCGGATATATCGCATAAACAACTGCACTCACAGGATACTATCGTTCACAATATGGTTTGTCAATACCAGTCAACATTCCTGATTTGGAATTTTTATTTAACGTGACAATATTTCCAGTGTGATGTAATCGAACAGGGTCACATTTGTCACGGATAACCCAGGTGTCGTCTATTTCGCAATAAACTTTACTCTAAAAAAATATCTTTGATTGTCGAGATAATTAATAATCGTCGCTGCTCGTTGATCATTCATTGTAGCATCTACGTCTTGTATAATTCTGAATGTTGACCACACATGAGCTAATGGTTAATGACTGGTTCTTCAGTTCCTTGTTGTTGTTGTTGTTGTTGTTGTTGTGGGGCTTGACGCCATTTTTCAGCACACGATAGGCTATACATGGCGGCCAGTTTTAATGGTGGAGGAAGAAACCGGGAAATCCCCGGAAAGAACCACCAACCCACGAGAAGCTACTGGCGAGCTTTCTCACATATCCACATTCGCCGAATCCTAGACTCGAGCCCACGTAGACAGAGGTGAGATGGCAGTGATCCGTAACGCAGAGCGCTTTAGACCACTCGGCCACTTGGGGCCCCCAGTTCCTTGTAATAAAGCTTGCGTGAATGAATTCTGTGGATATCACATGCAAAGTGTGCGAAGAGAGAGTCTAGGGCCAAAACCATGTTTGAAGTGTGGTGTTGGGGTTAGAGGAGAAACGCAGTTGTGTGTACAATATGGTGGTAAAAAATACAGAGAGCTGAAACGATATTATGATAAAAAAGTAACGTCGGAAACAACACTATATGTGTTGGTATATTAAATGCCGAAGACTATCTCGCCAGATTTTCAAAATAATTATTTAGACAAATAATATTATTATATAAATGGAGCAAAATTAATTTGCAAAGCATCCCATCATTGAAAATTATGAGGCATCTCGAGATGGTGTAATTAGGAACTGTCGACTAAAAAACCAGTCGGTTCTGTCATTAATGCTGGGTATCATATTCCGTGCTGGAAAATATGTGTCTCTGTCTTAAATTCGTGTATGAATGTTTTCAAGGAGAAATCGAAGATGGACTTGTAATTGATCATAGCAACGGTAGAAAACTTGATAATTCTTTGTGTAATTTACGAGCTGTTACACAAAGTCAAAATTGCAAATTTGGAGGAACCGGTGACAATGATAAGAGCGCAAAAGCTATTAAATCTGTAAATGTAGAGACAGGCGAAGAAATAGAATTTCATTCGATATATGCAGCTGCCAAATATTTCGATATTTACCGTGCTTCAGTAAAACGTGTCGCAGATAAAACAATAAGATCAACATTTTCGAAGAAATATAAACAAAGAATAACATTTCAGTATATCCTGACAGACACAGACAATTCAATTTTGACTCAGTTGTATGTAGTTGTTTGCAAGATGAAGGGAGATAACTCTGTCAAGCAAGCTCTCTCTGGTAGAGTAATTAAGCAGTCATTTCTTTTTGCTCTCACACACTGTATTTCTTGCCCTGCTTGACATCGTCATTGTGAGTGTCCATCAATTACATCACACACAATGTTGACTGCGATCGTTGATGTGATATTAACAACACCTGGTGATATATGACGACCTCCATCGTATGGATCATTATTTTATTTAAGAATAATCGCCGGAAGGGCTATTTTTCTCCATGATTCAAATATTTTTGGAAAATATTCAGCGATAATATCATTGACTGATTTTGTCAGTTCGTCGGCGTTAAATCCTGGTATTATGAATTTTGGTAATTATTCTTCTGTTATGTTATAGTGGTCAAGAAATAATTGTTTAAGTGTTGTCCTGTGAGATGTGACAAAATCAATATCTTTCTCCTCGTTGAGAATTACTGTTTCGATGATAACTCGATTAACAAAAAAGAGAATCTGATGAAACCTGGTTTATATGTTGTATCGTTTCAATGATCTGTTGACGCGTATCATCGTTGTAGTGTTGTGATGTACTGGAAAATAGATTTCGTAGATCACCAAATACCCGCTCGTGTTCAGGTTTAATTGCGTCGGAGAATGATTTAATGAATTTTTCATCGATGAATGGTTTTTTACTACCCCTGTCAATATTATATATTGTTCTTCCTAACTTAGGAAGCCTTTCACCATCAGACGCAGTAAAATAAAGTCTCACATCGCCATAATATGTATTCATATAAGTCCATGGAGAATCTTTTCGATATTCTGGAAGTTTTTAAAATATTCGTTTATCTGAAACATAATCAGATCGTTTTGGCTGCTGTATGGCTGCAGGTGCTGGTGGTTGTACTTCTGGCCATCCTAAAACAGTTCTAATCAATGAAGAATAGATATCTACGGCATAATCTGGAGTTGATATTTCTATCGCGGACGATAACGTTGGTTCATGAAAAGTGACAGCTATTTTGGATACTTTTCCTGTGATAGATTTAATTCTGCACAGAAATTCCTCATTAATCTGTTCGATTTGATAACTGCCTGTAGGTATACTTACGACTTGCCAATGTGGGGTTCCATTAGGTTTATTTTTATACGCAAATACCAGTGAATTATTTGCTTGCAACCCACCGAATGGTTTTAATCTAATATTTGGCCAGCTGTGATACACTCGTAATTGTGGTAGTGCTATTTCCTTCGTTGGAATCGCAGTTGGAAAGCTAACGCTAAATTCAGGATTGGTTGCGCTTGCTGATATCATCGTGGTTTTCAACGGTGTTGTAATAGCGACGATCTGTTGTAGTAATTCGTTCGACGTTGACATTATTATTTAAATCCTGATTCTAAATCCCGATCTTTTATCATTTTTCATAGTTGACGACAGTGACATTGCCTCATGGTAAATTTTAATCATTTCTGTGAATTCCTGATCTGACCTGATGATATCAACGAAGATAATCTGGAGTATGCTAGCCTCGCCGTATATAACTTTATTGTATACTCATGTAATTTATCAACCGCGCACGTGAATATTATTTTTGCGATGATATTAAGAATACCACCAACACCACTTACAGCGGTTATACCAATTTCCATTGCTGCTAGCAATGCTGGTGCTATCACGTATGACGCTGACAGCGCCGATGACCGTTACTGTTCCAGCGATGAGAGCAGATGCAGAGTACACAATTATATCAGTAACAACGACACGTCTTCGATATTTTTTTTTTGTTTTACTGTATACTTGTCGAAGATATTTTTCAGTTGTTCATGCCACTAACACACTTGCTCGTATCAGAAATGTTGAACGTCGATTAGGGTTTGATTCATTATATTTTAAGTAGGTGGTAGTTTAGCGATTAATTCAAGACACCAATAGTACAACACGGGGGCGCCTTTTTCTTCGGGTTCCACCACAAATGTTACCTCGTCGTTTTGATCTAGTACTACTAACAATACAGAAGATCCAGTTAGTGGATAACACCGTGAAATTGTGGTAGATATCGTAAATCTTGTAACGCCGAGTACTGAGAACCTGTATATACCGGTAACCTCAGAGCGATGTTTAATGGATTTATTGAATGGTGACCATGATGCTGATCCAGACGCTGCTGTATATACTACACTGTCGGTAATTTTTTTTATGTCAGAGAGTTTAATATCAATAACCGCTGGATTTCCAAAAATTCATTAATAGTTCTATTTGTGTTTCTACGAAAATTTACAAATGCGTTTACGTGAGTAGTAAACTCAGATCTAAATGTGGTCATTCCATCATTGATTGTCATTAACGATGTCATCATCGGGATGTTGCTATTGTCGACATATTTCTTCGTTGCAGTGTCGTCGTTTGATTCTGGTTCTCCAAGACCAGTAATTTTTTTATTAGTCATATTGAGAGAACCAGCCATTGTATTACCGGCGGATAGTAAACGATCATCGATCTCAGTTCTGATCGTGTTGTTGTTGCTTTCTACGTATCTTTTTGTTGCCACATCATCGTCTGATTTTGGTTCTCTCACATTGATAACTGTATTTTTACTCATGTTGAGATCGCCATACATAATATCTCCAATTCTTCTGATACGTCCAGCAATTTCCCCCATGAGTTTAAGATTGATTCCTCAGAGTTTTTAATTTTGCCGATATTACCCGTCTTTAATCGTCCTTGCTGATCCTGAAAAAACAACGACTTCATTTTGGTCCACATTTGCGAGACTCAAAAGATCAGCGAGTTCATTCTTGACCTGGTCAAGGGTTGCATATTTGGATAAGTCGCCTTGATTGGATTTGCTCAGACAATCGGTTGTTGAAATACATTTCCGAGTTCGTGTATCTCGACTACCCGCTGGTGGTTACAGAGCAATCGCTGTTATACTCTCAGATAAAAGAATGTTGCTTAAAGGAGTTGGTAGACGAATGAGAGTCATTGATGCCCCAGTAGAAAACATGTAACATGTAATTATATCGCTCATGATATTATAATGTCATATCATCATGTTAGTGTCAGTCTGACTCCTGGTCAGATTAAAAAACTACAATCAGTATCAAAAGAGATCTGTGGAATAAAAGTATCACTGAAACAAGAACAAATCGAAGGTGGTCTGGATAAACTACCATTGTCCATGATGTTCCAATATGGAGGGCGATGACGTCAGATGAGGTCGTTGTACTGATGGCAACAGATCCTCGTTCAATAACAATTTATAATGTTCCCGTTTAGAATTCCAGAATAAATTTCCACTGTATGTCTTTGTCCCAGAAATTTTGTAAAAAAGAGCACTTGTATAGTTTTCTAGAGAATAAATTATTAAATTCCAAAAAATAGATGAACTTCAGAACAAGCTGGCATCAACAATAAAACACTTTGAGCTCTCAGGTGTAGCAATACGACTGGATTGATCTACTAGCAAATGGCTGTTTTAAGCCTCGATTTTAGATCACATGGTGGCCCACGTGGTCACCCAGATGGAACAAAGCAGTAAAAGCGCACAGCCGATAGACACTTAAGCCTTGAAAGAACTTAACGAATCTTACTATAAGATTCAATAAAAAAAGTTGTTTACAAATTAGAGCTATCACTCAATGAGAACATGACCTTGGTAATAGCCAATCATTTTCGCTTAGTGTTTACGAAACGTCTCAACCAAGGTGAGCTAAAAATGCTGATAATGTAATACCTTTTACGTTCAAATCAGGTCAAAACAGAGAAGTGATTTTTCGAAAATAGTTAAATCCCGTGAAGATTATCATTATAATAAAATGTAATGAAACAAAAATAAAATAAAAAAAGGAATTTTAAAATTAACACACAAGTAATTAAATTACATATACGTAACAATACCCTTAATCACTACGGTAATAATCATCAGTAATTTCATCAATGAGGGACCGATAAACATGAATGTCCATGATACCTGCACGTAAATAATCTTTGACAAATAGCAGCTGCTTCATTAATGAATTCTGGGGAATTATTACCAGCTCTTTTTCCGCCAATCAAAATTTCTAGTCTTTCGACATCGGCATGGACGTTTCTGGGGCATGATGTAATAAGACCACTTCGTCGAGTGGCAATACCACTTCCAGTGACACTGGGGTCAGACAATATTTCTCTTTTTCTTTCTCCCATAACCCTCATCGCATCTTCCATTGCTTCTAATTCTTCTTCTTCCTCAATACGAGGTGGTCTGAATAGCGATTTTTCTGGCAATAATATGTCTCCAGGTGAGGACGCTCTTTTAAATTCTTCGACTTGTTTCTCAAATTCTGCAAATGTATTCTTATATTCACCAGTGATTCTAGATATATTATGAGACTTTCGAAATACAAAAGGAACCCAATTTTTTTTTTTTTTTTTTTTGAAACACTGGCGGTGTCTGGATCTAATAATTTATCACGATATGGATATCATGTTGCGGTAAGCGCTACAGGGTTTTCTCGAAATATCGTGCGACCTTCTTCGGAAAATCGGGCTGGTGGTTTTGGTCTTGGTTTGGGTTTTGGCGTAACAAGATCCTTTACATCGCTGACCTCCTAATGGACTTCTCAAGTACTTGTTGTATTTCTTCTTGTAATTGTAGTTGAACAGCAACTATTTCACCTGGAAGTTCTAGAAGAATCATTTTTGTTTTTTAGTTCTTTCTGCTATTTTTCCAGTTCCTTTAGCGGTTTGCTCCAACGTGGGAAGAAGACCTTTAGTAGCCTCTGTAACTCCTTCAGTAGCCTTCGTAACCGATTTAAATAATAGCTCTGCATCTTCTGTAAATTCCACCTGAGACTCCTGACGCTCTTGTAATTTTTGTTTGACAGAATCACGGACGGGAAGATATTTCTTAATTGCCTCTAGTCGCTGTCGAGCTAGTTTAGCTGTATGAGATTCCATTATTGATATAATAGTGATTTAATTACACCACACCCATACAGCAGCAGGGAAGGTGATGACAAAATTTGAATGGGCGGGTGGGTAAACGGACACGCATAAAAATTTCAAAACACAAGCGTAAAAATAGTAACAAAATGAGCTAACCCAATTAGAGAAGTCTCGGTCGGTTAGAGGTTTCGGTTTGGTGTTATTGACCTTGTATTTTCATTTTTCGTAGGAAGCTTTATTTTCGCGAATGGACCCTTCTAACCTTTGTAGGGTTCACCTTCCCTGCAGCTTATTTTCTAATCTTCTTGATGCATTACTGTAAATGGCTGCTTGCAAGTGCTATTTTCATAATTCTATCAGGTATATTGTATTCTTCGTTGATGCGAATTGTACTTGGCAGCTACTTTCCTTCTGCATTATTGTAAATTGCTGCTTCCAAGTGCTACATTCATAATTCTAGTCATGAACTTTCTATTCTTCTCTGATGCAAGCTGTAAATGGCTGTTTGCAAGTGGTTAAATCTACTTCTGCCTCAGTGTATCTTGCAATTTGCCAACTACTGAATTGGTTCTGCAGTTTGTCGAATGGCAAATGCTATGTCAATTATTACAAGTTTTAACATTCTATTTATAAACTTGCTATATCTCAAGATACACAGATTACACTTTTAATGTAGCATCAGGCACGTTGCAAGTTAGCATCACGGAAAAGTTAACATAAAATAATGCCTCATTATGACCTCAGATGGCGCTATGACACGTCAATTTCTTACAACACGACTGCTCCCCTGACCTTAGCAACAAGAAGTTATATCACTTTACTGCGTGTTTGGGGCGTCTTATTTAATATATCATTCGAATTATATTATCGCATTACAGTCAGCTGATGTATCAGAGTATTAACATTCGGAGAAGAGGTGGCCTGCAAGAAGCACAAAAGAAATTAAATGTATCAGATTGTATACAATTAGATGTATTTACACAATGTTGTTTCCGCTGACCCTTCCCACCCCATTTTTATTTGGACATTTTTGTGGGTGTAATTTACCGCTGCCGCACGTTGGCAGAACAGGGTAGCCGCTACAAACAAGGTTTAAGGTCAAATTTGTTTATATAGTCTCATTCACAATGCCATCAATTTAGAGCATGTTTAGACTGCAGTGCAAATTCTGCATTTTGTATCAGTAAAGACCTCATAAAGTTTTAGCAAATTGCAGATAATTGCACCTCAAGGCCATACTTTATCTTACTTGTATATTCACGAGAGAGAGAGAGAGAGAGAGAGAGAGAGAGAGAGAGAGAGAGAGATGAGGATTCTGTTTATTCTCTCATCCCTATGACATTAATTTTTACTGTTAATGTGCAGTTTACAGTGGCATGTTAGCTGCATCAATGATATACCACGAGATGTATAAATTTTTCATTAAAAGGAAACGAGGCGAAGGCACATCTGCAACCTGTTCGGCATTTGACCATTTGACAAGCCATTTAGCAGAAAAATGGTAGTGTCGGTTCCTTACCTAAAACATGCACCAAGTCAAGCAACCAATACTTGTTGACCATAATGTGTGCGTCGACAAGATTTCCATAGGCTATTCCTTCGAAGAATATTAAAGCAAAAATTGTTCTAAAAGTGTAGGCAATGTTTTTTAACACTTGTTTGCCTCCCCAAATCGTTCCAACAATTTTATGTTTGATTATTTCCAACAAATTATGCATGAATTAGACATCCAACAGTTTAATTTTTTTCTGCCTATCACCGTGAAAGTCATGGGGCTAGCACAAGACTGTCTGAAAACACTCACCTACCCAGGAAACATGTACACAATTATATTGAATCAAACCTTTAAAGAGACAGTGATCAGTAAAGTCCTGCATTGTATAATTATCGAGTAAAATCAGGAGAGTTTTTTCCCCATGTTGGTAATTATCACCAGATGAAAGATCCCATGACTAACCTAACACAGCAAAAGACTGTCCCAAAACACCCATAACTACCCAGGGTACATGTAGACAATTAAATAAAATCAAACCAGATAAAAAGACAGTTATCAGTAAAATTTTCCTCTGTATAATTATCGAGTAAGATCAGTAGAGTTTATGCTCTTGTTGATACTTGCTGAAGGAAAGACCCGAAGACTATCCCAAAACACGCTCATCGACCCAGGATACATGTATACAATTAAAATAACTTAATGAATTAGGCTGTTTTGGTGCATTCTCTCTCTCTCTCTCTCTCTCTCTCTCTCTCTCATCATAGATAATTCGCTAAACTAACTTTTATAACGCAAAAAGCAGCACACTTAATAAGTCGGAATCATGCGTCACTACATTCATATTTCAAAAATTATTTAATTTTGTTTTTAATCTTTAATGTAACAAAGATCAGCTGAATAATTAAAACCTAAGGGTGTTATATTTATATTTTTAAAATTCTTGAACCAAAGTGTTAATTTTAGTTGGTTTGATAATGGTAAGAATTACAATAAATTAGAGTAAAATCTCATGTAACATTATGTCTTTTGTCTCTGATTATTTCCGAAGGATGCAAAACAGTTTTAAAGCTGTTTTTTTAATACATTCAAAGGTTGGGGTTCTGTATATTAACAATGCAAATTAAGTATTGGAAAAGAATCGTACACTAAATCTAATACTTCTAATCGCAAATAAACATTTTTTCCTGATACGAATATGATTTCTACATTTTGATTATTTTGGCTTTTGCGATAAAATGTTCCAAAATGAAGATTGTGATAAGAATAAGAAAACCTTCAGGAATGCTTAATATTTTTTAAATACCATTTTACCTGTAAATTTTTTTTTTATTATGTGCTATTGATGTTGCTCTGAAATATATAATTTTTTGCCGGAGCTTATGTACAAACGTACCACAGGAAGAGATAGACGTCTGTGAGGTGCGTCAAAATGGGTGACATAAAATACGATTCTTACTACCAGGGGTCGTCTGATGAAAGCTCGTTAAGAAGAGTACGAGGGAATATATCATTGTCGTTTCTGATCATTACTTTGCTAAAATAACTAATGTTTCCAAAGCAATGAGAGATATCACTAAGAAGCAGATTTCTTAAACGATGAAAGTAAATAACTGAGTCAAAAATAGGGTTGAAGAAGATGGACCACACTGCTGTAGTGAATGCATTTTTCTTTTCGTAATGTGCTATAAATCACTTAGATCTTCGAGAAAGCACATGGTTTTAGAGAACGATTAAAACTTCGTTGCTAACTTATACCTTAAAAAAGGGACAGAAAGAGTTACAATGTTTATCGATACGAAATGAATGCCGTAAAGCTTCGTGGGTAGCATTAATTATTTGTGGTAAAGGAAAAACTTTAGAAATTTAGAGCGCCGTCTGTTGTCATAATGCCATGCTAATCTCTAGTATGCCATTATGCCAACAGATGGCGACACGAATTGGACAACAAAGACGATACTGATAAAACTTAGAATTTACATGGTTGCACAGCCAAATCTGTATGAAAACAGCAGTCGGAATAATGTAATTGTAATACAGCAAGCTTATAAACAGAATATACAAAACATGTAATAAGTGACATAGCATTTGCCATACGACAAACAACAGAATCAGTTCAGTAGATGGCAAACTGCAAAATACAATGATGCAGAAGGAAAGTAGATATAAGCACTTGCAAGCAGTCATTTACAGTTTGCATCAATAAAGAATAGAAAATTCATGACTAGAATTATGACTGTAGCACTTGTAAGCAGCCATTGACAAAATGCAGAAGGAAAGTAGCACTTGCAAACTGCCACGTACAGTTCGCATAAATAAAGAATACAATATAAATGGAGCGAATTATGAAAGTAGCACTTGCAAGCAGCCATTTAAAATAATGCATCAAGGAAGATTAGAAAATACACGCATAGAACTATAACAGCAATCCCCCTCCATGCAGTAGCACATACAGTTACACATAATTGTAGGTGACTTGACAAGTATGTTGAAATTTATTAAATTACCAAATTCTTCTAAATCAACCGTGGTTAGAAATCTAGGAAATTATGTTCATAGAGTGCTAATTGAGCGCAATATTAACATGAATACTACTTACATTTACACATAATTACATGATTTATTTAAATTGTAACTACTCATTATTATTCTTTCTTAATTTCATTTCATCTCCATTTCATTGTTTAATATATGCATCACTATCATATTTCATGTATAATGTATTGTATGATACTACTAAAAAAAAGCAGTTTGGATACTGCTTATGTGCTGATGACAATTTATGCTGTGCAGCAGAGTCAGCAAACAAAGTAGTAGTAGCAAGGACATTAAGTCAAAGATCGATAAAGTCCGAAAAGCTATCTGCAAACTGCGACACATTTGAGAATCGTAACAGTATGACCTTAAAACCGAAGTATAACTCTGAGATACCTGTATCACATTTTTCTTCCTCCATGGATAAGAATTTTGGAGCGTGACTAAAGATGACATGAACATGCTTTCAGCTCTCCACAAAGGAAGTCTTCGGAGATTATACCTAATTACAAATAAACATCTTCTCAAGTAGACCAACTCATTGGACGTCAGAATGGAAATGCCTCTCAGCATCATTCCTGGAACAGCACTGAGATGGATGCTGCATGGTAAAACGAAACACAGATGGCAAAGGATGATTTTACTGCGCATCATAATGACAGATCTACAGGGGGCCATTGGATGATGATGGCAAAACTTGGTTCTGCAGAGAAATTCATCGTGATGGTTCGGCACATAATTAGGTAACATTTGGAATGTTATGATGGTATCTTCGCTCGTGTTTTAAACAACGTGAATTATACGAACCTTTCCGAGTCTCCAGTAGAATCAAGCGAGGCTATGTATTTGTCACAATCCTCTTCATCATGCTATTCTCTGACATGCTTACTGATGCCTTCCGTGAGTATGACACTGAGATCGACATCAGATGGCAAACTCTTCAACCCGAGGAGACTACGAACGAAGACGATGTTACAGGAAGTGACTGTTCTTGATCTCCTATTTGCTGACGACTGTTTCCTGAATGCAAAATCTGAGTTTGCAACATAGTATGGGCGATTTCTCTTCATCTTGCAATAATTTCGGTCTCACAGTTAGTATCCAGAACTCATATATGATGCACCAACCTGCACCAGAAAAGCCTTACGTAGAACCTACCATCACAATAGAATTTGCCAAAACTCTCCTTGGAGTGGACTAATTCACCTATATCGGCAGTATAGTGTCACATGCAATGCACATCGATGATGAAACAAACTTCATAATTGCTAAAGAAAGCGTGACATTTGGAAGACTACGCACAAAGTTGTAGGGGCGCAGAGGCGGCAGTCTGCAAACAAAACTGAAAGTTTGCAAAGCCACTGTGGTGTTTGAATTCAAACTCTGGATGGTGTTCAGACGACATGCGAAGAAATAAACAATTCCATATGGGCTGAGTGAGGAAACTGATCAAGATAAGACGACAGGACAGTCTAAGACAATGAGGATCTCACATGGTCAGGCATTCCAGGCATCCACTCTCTGCTGACGAAATTACGCATGAGCTGGAGAGGCCAAGGCACCAAGATGTCAGAGAAGAGACCACCAAAAGGATCTATGGCAAGAGGATCGCTCCATCTGGCGCAGTCTCATCCAAACTGGAGTTACAGCCATTGAACTAAGGAGGATTGCAGAGGCAGTGCAGCTGTGCCAGCCGCATACATAATAGAACTTCAGCATGTCCTTTATTGATCAAGCAACGTATAGCGGCATCTTCTGTCCATTGTGCCACATACAGTTCAGAGCACAAATCTGCCACTAATAACTTACTAACAGAAACCAAACCAGTTAATGATGTCATGGTCATCTGCGAGCCCGAAGAGCGAAAAACAAGTAATTGGAGATTTCAATAAGCTCATAGATGGCGCTTTCATTTCTTTCGATCATTCAACTTCATGCATAAACGCATGCTCTTGATCGTATCTAATTTTCAAGGGAATATCAAAACGAAGCTGAAAGTATATTTATTTTAAGATTTCAGCCAGCCGATCTAGCACTGGTATTGTTAGCTTTTCATCTTTTTCGCTAACATTCAACGCAAAACAACTGAAATGACAGCTGAAATGAAGACTGACACGATGGCCAAACGTTCATGCATTTAGTGACATTTATTAAACGGAGAGCATTTTGAAGAGATTTAAATAAACATAAAATACAAATTACTAATAATAAAACCGAGTCTCTGTCTCTCCACAATAATATTTTCAAATTTTGTATAGACTTTGTCAAATGTACTGATTAAGTCAGTTATAAAGGATAGGTTTGTAACAAGTACATTTTCTAAGTCTTTGAATTGATAATAGTCATCTCTCTGTATCGGAATAAACATATGTGAGAAGGCCGCCGTCAGTTGCATTGCTGGCGACTTTCTCACATGTTTATTCCGATCAAATGCATTGCTAGGGAGCATGGATCCTCGTCCACGTCGCGACTACCAAGAGCATCCCCCAACTTGCCAATGTCCTCTGACTTTCAAGCCATTGGACCTGTCCTACAAGTCTTACAACTTAACATCGAGGGTCTCTAAGCAACTACGATCAGCACTGTAGCCCACTTTCATAATGTTGACATCATCTGTTTGCAGGAGACTCACCGTAGCAGACCAGAGCAGGATGATAAACCATTGGAGGCTTTGACCTCATCTCATCAACGCCAGACTCCAACTGTGGCCGTGCAACGTATGCATGCTGTGACATTACTGATTCCTCTCCAGTTTCCTCCACCAGAGTTTGCGATGTGGTCCAGGTTGGAGGGTACAAGGTTGCTAATATCTACAAACCGCCCATTGCCCATTGGGACAACAATATGCTTCCAACTCTCGAACATCCATCCATCTATATTGGCGACTTCAAGAGTCATCACCCTGACTGGGGCTACTCGCACCCCGATGAAGACGGGGAACACTTGGTAGAGTGGGCAGTGAACAATACTCTCCTACTGACATACGACTCCAAGCAACGTGGTACCTTTCATTCTGCAAGATGGCAAAAGGACTACTCACCGGACCTCTGTTGGGTCAGTTCCATTAGTGACCATCCTCATCCAGTACGCCAAACAGTTCTGGATGACTTCTCATAGAGTCAGCACAGACCAATACCTATCCATATCGGACTCCAACTGCCGACTATACACAGCTCTTCACAGCGGCGCTAGAATTTCCGCAAAGCAGATTGGATGAAGTACAGTGACATATTGAAGCGCGGCATCGTCACTATACCATTTCCCTGCATCCCAATCAAGGAAGCTTACCACCGTTTCCAAAGAGCCATATTCAAGGAAGCCACTAAATCTGTCCCTCGTGGCCGTCGCCCAGTTTATACACCCTGTTTGGATGAGGAGTGTCAGACTCTTCTCAAGTAGCATGAAGAATCTGGAGACCCAGACATAGCCTACTGTCTGATTGAATCCCTGGACACTGCCTGGCGCACTCGCTGGGAGGAAACTACAGAGTCACTGAACTTTACGCTCTACAGCCAGAAATGCTGGAGCTTGATTCGCCGACTTGGCACCGCTTAGCAATCACCAGTTCAAGTTCACCCTGTTGTCAAACCAAATGCTGTTGCTAGCCACTTACTACAAATGGCAAAAACACCCACGGAGAAACAGAACCAACGTTAAGTAAGAGATGAGTGGTGACAATACTGCCGTCGGAAATCAGATGAACTAGATCAAAATTTTCCCGAGGCATTTACAACAGCAGAGCTCGAAAAGGTGCATTGCACCATCAAATCAGGCAAAGCAGCAGGATATGACGACATCCTGCCTGAGTTCCTGAAGCATCTTGACCCGAAGGCAAAAGAATGGCTTGCTGTTTTTTTACACTCAGGTTGTTAGGAAAAAGTGCATGACAATTTTGTGGCGCTAGGCAAAGATTATTGCGATCCCAAAGCCTGGCAAAGATCTCCATAATTCAGCGAGCTATCGGCCAATCTCCTTGCTTTCTGTCTCTTTCAAGGTACTGGTGTGCATGATTCTCCAAAGAATCGGTCCGGACTTGGAGAATGTCATAACTGTTGAACAGGCAGGCTTCAGGCATGGCCGAAGCACTTGAGATAAAGTACTTCCTCTGACTACGTTTGTTGAAAACGGTTATCAGAGGAACCTTATAACTGGAGTTGTTTCCCTTGATCTAACTGCGGCATATGACAGTCTGGCATGTAGGGCTGTTGTTGAAAATTTCCAGAGTATTGCGGCGCTGAATAGTTGAGACTATTGAACTATTCATTCTCGACAGACGCTTTAGAGTGCACATCCAAGAGAACTGCAGCTCGTTGAGACGTCAGACTAATGGACTCCCACAGGGGTTTGTTCTTTCTCCGAGTCTGTTCATTGTTTATATCAAAGACTTACCTGGAACACAGTCGCGCAAGTTCATGTATGCAGACAACATTGTTCTCGGGGCCCAAAGCTGCTCGTTTACTGAGCTTGAGGAGGTACTGAACAAAGACCTGGAGGAAATGACGGACTTCTTCAAGAAATGGCGCCTACAGCCAAGCACAACAAAAACAAACTTCAGCGTCTTCCACCTTAACAATGCAAATGCAAACCTTGAGCTTTGCATCCTCCTCTATGGTCAGCACAAGAGATACGACCCGACAGCAACATACTTTGGTGTGACTGTGGACAGATCACTGACTTTCAATAACCACGTGAAGACAACTACAGCAAAACTGAGCACTCGAAACAACCTACTCCGCAAACTGGCTGGCTCAACCTGGGGCGCTAGTGCTCAGACACTCAAGACAACAACACTGGCACTCTGTTGTCAAACAGCTGAGTATTGCGCTTCTGTCTGCGCTCGATCGTCCCATAGCAAACAAATTTACCTCCATCTCAAAACAACAATGCACATAATCTCTGGAACACTACGATCTACTCCTTTACCATGGCTGCCGGTACTCAACAACATTCCACCTCCACATCTACGTCAGGAAGCAACCACAAAACTACTGGCTAAGGTATATGCCAGTGAGAATCTTCCACTGTACATGGACATCATCTCACATCCAGCAGTCTAATTGGCTTCGAGACATCCAATCTGGTTAGGTCCGTGGCCGGGGTTATGACAGCTATTTCGGCATAGAGTGATGACTGGTCTTCTGCAGATGTTGTAAACCATTTCCTCATAGCTGAGTCATCTGCCTGCCCTCCTGGATTCAACCTTCCACGACATTTGTGGGCCAAGTTGAACTGTTTCCGAACAGGTCAGGGTCGTTGTGCAGTCAGCCTTGTCCGATGGGGTCAGGCAATGGACTCTTCCTGTAGCTGTGGTGCTCAACAGACCATGTCACACGTTGTGAACAACTGTCCATTGATAATTTTCCCCCATGGCCTGCAGGCTCTACACATTGCTGATGATGACGCTGTTAAATGGCTGGGCATCCGATGCATACGATAAATAAAGAAATAAATAAACTGTTATCTTTTATGTACATTTTATATCATTACACAAAGAACTGGTTATGCCAGAGCATTGAACAAAAACAAAAACAACAGCAGCAATAACAACTACCAAACAAAGCTCACCGGTGCGTCCTTATTGCTTGCATATGGGGACATTATATCATCGATGAAAATAGATTCTTGTTATGCACACTACTTATTTATACCTCGTGAGAGACGGGTACACCGTGATCCTACTTTAACATAACTTTGACTTACATCAAGGTGCGAAAGATGGTTCTATATGACAACTATGTTTTACATCATTATAAGTTAGTAAAGAAAAACAATGTAATACACGCACTAGCATCCTCTAATAACGAATGTACAGGGCCTGCCCAGTTGTCCAGATACAGACTCTGGTCACCCTACGCGACCACATATATACTTTCATGAAGTGATACAGCGTACAGAGGCAGAAATCGCCTTTGAAAATAATCTGTGAGGAATAAACGGCTACAAACCAAATATGTCTCTTATGTACGTTATATATATATATATATATATATATATATATATATATATATATATATATATATATATATATATATATATATATAATTTCTGTAAATTTTATTCTTGACTGTAAGCTGTAGTGATTATCTTTAGTTCTGTAAGATGTTAAGAACGTAAATTGTGTAGGATCTATACCTAGATATTTACGTATTTGTTGACAGTTACCAATAATAATATCAGGGGTAAACATGATGTCAAGTTTCAGCCTTTTACCCATGGGACGGTTTTAGGCCAGGTGAGTTCTTAGAAGAATTAAGTTATTTTCCAATGCTGGACACCGTCCATTGCTGTAAATGTTCTGTAAATGTGCCTGTATATTTGTACAAAATGGATCTATGATGTTTTATGTTTAAAATACTTTTATTTTCTATTTATATTTTAATTTAAATGTATGGACTGAAATAAAGAATTCGTATATATAAGGTGAGAAGACTGTCGCCAGAACAAGGTTTGTGTACAACCTGAGCATCTTGTTCACGTCATGCTCATTAGGAAGTCATACTATCAGTTATGTCAACAGTCTTAAAGCGATGAGATCAAAACGTGTCCGCTTGATGTAAAGAATTCGCATGGCCGAGTTTACCACAGATCGATATATGCTTATTGTCTTTGCGGATATCCAGGCAGGCTATCTCCCAAACTAGGGGAACGAACAAATCAAGCAATCTTGATGCTCATCCTTTGAGTTAACTCCCATTATCTCCAGGTGCTCTTTCCGATCAAGCTTTCTAAGATTATAGCTGACACTACCCTTCAGCAATGTATTTTGTATCCTGTCTCGCATTTAAAATAAGAATAGAACTCACCCACGAATGAAAGTAAAGTGCATAAATGTTAGAAGTGACAAATGTAATATGAATCTACTTTTAATCTTATTTTGTAGTTTTAAATTTAGACAGGCATCAATGAGACGATTCAAGGCATTACAAAAATATTTCCCGTGAACCTTAAAATGTAACACTGAGAAGAAACAACTAAATAAATAGGCACAATTTAAATTATGTTTTTTCTTAGCATACTTATCTAAGCTTGATATGTTCCTTTTACGTATGTATGCCTCAAAGGCAGACGTCTAAATAGTGCAAGACATACATTCCGCAGGTATTTGAAGAAAATGCACTTTGTATGTCGGTTCATAGCTGTTAAATGTACAAGTACATTAAAGACTTTTAGTGGAAAGACAGGGAGTGAAGTTACTGCCCAGAGACACGCCACGGCAGCCGACCAGTCTTAGCTCGGTTCAAGCCAGCCATTCACTGAATTGGAATCCTGCACTATGAGGCGCCGTAGGGGACAAAACCTGGTACAACGACAACGTTGCCGTTGAAATTTTAATGTCATATGTCCAGAATTCCAATTACACGTGTTGTATCAAAAATACTTGTCCTTAAAGTTCCATTTTCTAGGTCGAGATTTTAGATTGTATCTGTTGAATTGAACAGTAGTGGTTGAAAGTTATATTTTCTATGTCGAGGTTTTAGATTGTGTCGTTTGAATTACACGGCGGTGGTTGAAATTTCAATGTCATACGTTGAGCAGCAGTAGAGCTGAACAGACCACTTGGCTGAAACCTTATTTATAAAAAATAAAGGTTCCTACAGAGGCTGAAAAAAAAAGGTCAATAACATAAACCGAACCTCCTAACTTTTATTATTACCATATAGTTTGAAAAACGGATAATAAATCGTTTGGGTTAGCTCATTTCCATTACTTTTTGTTGACGTATTTTTTTTTAGATTTTTATGCGATTCGTTTACTCTCGGGTCACTCAATTATTTGTCGTTCAGCTCTACTGCTGCTATGATTTTTATCCAAACATTATATCAAGTCCGTTGCGATATCTTGACCTAGGATCATGTAAATTTATCGTTACAAAACCAAATGGAGCCGCTTGTGCTTTTGAAAAGAAATTTTTAAATTTGTTCATGTCCATGTCGCCTGAACACCAAGTATAATAAATATTTTGCAACGTATGATTATCTACGCCATTAAACACAACCAAAATATTGCAGTTGTCTCTGATCACTTTTGGAATTTGTGTATATCTCTGGGTAACATAAATCACGTCTGTGTTTTTATGTCTACCTCGTGAAAATATTCTAGCTGGATTTGATTGTTTGTCCAGCATAACATCATCATACACTATTAAATTATTAATGAATCCATCCAGATCATCTACAGATGGCGCTTCATCAATATCAGTAATAAAGTCTATGACATTGTCTTTATGTAACGATTTTGCGTTTTCATTAAAATCTTTAAGTACTTCGTAACATCGCTGATTATCTACAGATGGCGCTACTAAATACAATTTATCCCACTTCAGCCATCGCATTATTAGATTGAGCAATAATTGCGTCTTCCCACTTCCAGATGGGCCTATTATAATCATTCTGATAGAATTCGGAAGCGCTGGATGGTGTTTTACTGGTTCTTGTTTTCGTGTCGCTGAAAAGTCAATTATATCCATATAAATAATAATATGAGTCTATATTGTGTTCGATGCAGAGCACCTACCGATACTACTGAATTAACGACAATAACAACAAGAAATAAAAGACGTGCACTTACAAGTTTGTGAAATGTGGCACCAAGAAATATAAATTTATTCCAACAAAGACAGGTGGGGGTGATATCGCTGCTTTGTTAGGAAAATTACCAGGAACTCCATGGGCTAAATATCCCGGTGAGAAACATTTACCCGGATATAATTTTGTGGTCCTGGAACTCGTCTTGATATCCGACTTGATGATCAATATCAACCAAAACCAGGAGAGCATCCAGTAAATAAGATTGATCAAGCGTGTTACGTTCATGATGTCGCGTATAAAAGTAAGGATTTGCAGCACCGACATCTTGCG
>JAECUM010045763.1:0-33748 GCA_016617855.1 Megalonaias nervosa
AAAAGAAATTTGTTTCCGTCTTCTGTACAGTCTATTGTTCCAGATCAAATACTGCAAATATCCGGTCACAAATGCATCTCAGTAAATGTGAGAACTTTTGCATCCAGTAATCCTATTTCACATGAAAATCGCAACAATTTAATGTTTAGTTCTGAAAGTGACATTTTAGGGTAAACATGTACTCTAGGCCTACTGTGTACCGTATCAAACAATGTAGCATCACATCGCATTGATCATTCTGTTTTGAAAAATGATTTTGTCGTTATAAAGTGTTCTGTTTATTCGGATGGAAGCTTTTTCTTTGATTTATAGTTTGCAAGAAAGTACAATCTACTTTTACTACTTCAACTCTGTTTGGGACTATATTTTATGCACAACAAATGAAAGGTGCACCGTCTGTCAGAATGAACGAAATTATTCGTTCTTCTTTTTATCTAATTAATTTCCACTGAAAAAAAACTATGTGATAAAAAGAATCTCAAATGGATATTGATTTAATATTAAATTTATGAAACTCGTTGGCTCGCAAAAGCTGGACATTATTCAACTCGTTTCATAAATTGAATATTAAATCATTATCCATTTGAGATCCTCTCTCTCTCTCTCTGACTCTCTCTGTCTCTCTGTCTCTCTGTCTCTCTCTCTCTCTCTCTCTCTCTCTCTCTCTCTCTCTATATATATATATATATATATATATATATATATATATATATATATATATATATATATATATATATATATATATATATATATATATATATATATATATATATATATATATATATATATATATATATATATATATATACACACACACACACACACTAGAGAGAGAAGCCGATACGTATTATGAAAAGAAAAACACAAAATAGGATAATTTATTGTTTCCACATTGAGAAATGACATTATAAGACGTTGCACCTACCACAGAATGGAGAACAAGACTGCGATATAAATACTATTTGGATATTAGGTTAATTTTCACTTCATAAAATGGAATATTCGCAAAATTATCAATCTACAGTCAAATAATGAAGCCATTCAGGGCAACCGAATGCTAACTTATTGATGAGTAAAATAGGAGTAGAATTATGAACGGTAACTTTGTCAGTCTTTGTTTAGTATGTAGTGAGATAACACTATGTCCGTACGATAAACGTATGTCAGATGAAAGCATTGCAAAATACAGAGTAACTAACATATATGAAGCAACTGATTTTATGGGGGAACAATTCTTACTAACACCTATGTTATTCCCTAATCAGTTTTGTTATGCAGCATGACACAATAGGTTTACCATAAAGAGTGCTGTTGGACAACATCAAAGAACCCTATACATTAGGATATGAAAGAGACTCGTGTATAATTTGCAATCTCCATTCGCTTATTTAACACAAGCTTTGTTGTATGAATGTATTATTTGTGGTTTGCAACCTGCTCTTTATATTTAATTTGTATTGTGTGTTGGTTTTTGTCCTTGGTTATATGCTATGTATTTCTAATTTGTGTAGCGCAATTGACCTTTGTCCATAGTTGAGAGTAGGTGTCAGGTCGACTTCATTAATATAGTTGTTTTCATAAACAACATTCTACACAGATATTTTTTGTCTATGATTTTAGATTATATTTTAAGATCATTATTACTTGGAGGTAAACATGTTTACAGATTTTGAGTTCAAGGTCTAGTACTTGTTTTAGAAATTAAGAATGTTTTAGAAGCAAGTTGTTTTCGAATATGATGGGAATATGACCCGATTCGGGTTCTGTTAGTGTGTCTTAGCTATTGTATAAATTTTGTTTACTTCTTATTCCATATCTTAACAACAGCCTTAAGTGAATCAATTTTAGTTCTGTTCAAGTGGGATGATTTAATTTAATAATTGGAATTACAAAGTAAGCACTAAAACATTTCAGACTAAATCACCATTTTTGAATTCATTCAAGCATGTTTTGGATTAAGTCAGTGTGATACAGCACGACTGTTGGCACATTAGCACGTTTGAGACTACGGGCACAATAGCACATCGAAAACTGGAATTCATTCGGTTCGGCACTGGAACTCATTTGGAACACATTATACGTTTGGACTTGCGATATAAATGTTTGGACTATTTCAGATTTATTTAACAATACTGTAAATTCTTTTTAACTTTTAATTTGTATTCAAAATAAATAATTTTTTTGTTGCGTTTTTCAAAGGTAAATTCACTCTTTTCAGAATTGTTTAGTCCCTGCTATTTTAATTTTACATTTTTGATCAATCCTTTGTGAAACCATCAAGCTTTAACAATGTCATCTAAAGTGGAGAACTTTATTTTAAAATCCTACCCAGGAAGGGTTAAAGTATCTGAAAAAGGACAAATTGCTTCAGCTTGCCAGAAAAATATAAACTTTCTGAAGCGAAGGCATATACATTTTGGACCAATATTTGTTGGAAAAGAGTTTTTGTTATAAAAGGGCTTTATGTTTGAGTAGTAAGGGTCTATCTGACACTAACATGAACTTAAAATAACTGGATTTAATGAAACAAAAGATTGATGGAAATTCAGGTAAGGAAGCTAAAACTTCAAACAGAAATGATAGAAATCCGAAATCCGAATGACGAAAGAGAAAACAATAACAGAAAGAGGAAATCGAGCGAAAGAAAGCAAATACAAATGCAAATGTAAACTCAAAAAGAGAAAAGGAAAGACAAATTCAAGTGCAGAAAGAGGAAAAGGAGAGAGACAGAGCGACAAAGAGAAGATAGGCAAACGGAAATGTAAAGAGAAAAATAAAAGAGGGAAATATAGATGCAGAACAAGAGAAAAAATAAGAACGGGAAACGCTTTTGAAATTCAAAGAATTAGAACTTTCAACCGGAAAGAGCTTCCCCATTTTATTGACAGGTTCAGGTTTAAATATTACCAGAAATAGTATATTAATACCTCTTTTCCACATAAAAGAAATAGATCGACATTTTCTTCTTTTGAGACCATTGCTGAAAATTTTGATATGACAAAGACAGCATTGGGCTTTATAATTAAAAAGTGTACTTATTGGCAAAGTTCGTCAAGTCTTCACTTCACAAAAAAGTGTTAAAAATAATGTGGTTACTGAATGTATCTTGATGGATATGAATTGTTACTTCAGTCATATCGACAAAGGTTTAGAAATTATAGAAAGAAATTGGACAACCGAATGCCGACTTTGCAAGGAGAAAAGAACAATTATCTTCATCTACAACGATACCTGAAAAGATCACTTGGAAACCTTTTGGAAATTCTTTTATGCAGATTTGACAATTGATTTAGGTAAAAGTAAGTTTTGCCGCGCTTGTGTTACATTTTAGGACATATTGTTGGACACGGACAAGCTAAACCTATAGAAGTCAATGTCAAGGCTAGTTCTAAGTTACCTATATTATTGACTCCTAAATGACCCGGCAAGAAATTATCCTGTCGTAATAACATCGGAACGACAATTTGATAGCTCACTAACCACTCGTCACCATTTATTCAAAAGAACCCCATTTGCCAGAAAAACAAAATGGTACGTGTGGCTTTCAGCTTCGCTAATAGCTATCTGAAACAAATAAGAGACATCGGGATCTTGTTCGTGTTCGACAAAGTGTGATTAGAATAGAGAGACTTAGTAGTAAAAAGAGGATCATAATCAATATCCTTTGATTGATCAATGCTAGCAGCAAAGGTGATCGAACCAAAGGAATGACAAATAGTTGTATCATCCAAATAAAACACTTTCCGATCAACATCCTTCTCAAGGGTTCTTTTCCCATAGCTTTAGTATATACACATATACTAATCAATGGTTTCATTTCAAACAAAAGCAACTTCTGATACAAACAAGGCTTGTCAGTTACAAATTGATTTACCGCGACCTTATATCCAGCTTGGTCATTTCCTAGTAATACCTTCAATATATAAAGAAATCATTGTTCAAGCTGTCACGGGTCCTGAGACTGAGGCACATGTCGAATTGACTCAGTGAACATGAAGATTATCAAAGCGTGAATAATAACACTTTCACTAGAAGACTTTTTACACAAAGGGAAAGTATCTAATAAAACTATACTCGAAAAGATCGTGTGTCCCTTAATATGTCAGCAGGGATATGCTTGGCAGAGTCGCCAATACGTGAGATACAATCTTCTCATATGAATGATTCATAATTCACTAAAACATGATCAGACTGGGATTTGTTTGACCCAACTAATTTATTGCTTTCAGTATATAACCCTAACCTTGACCTCATTGAAATAAGAACCTTTGAAATTGCTGTCTTTATTATAATCCTTATTTTTTTTCAGTCTGTAGCAGTGTGAAATGACATGCTCTTTCTTCATACAATGTATGCATCAATCTCATCAGACATTTGGTCTTTAAAGTTGGGGCAGATTGAGATTTGGAAGTACTCGTATGTGACTGGGGTGACTTTTTTTATCAAGCAAGTAATGAGATGAAGACTTATTGTCAAAAGAAACCGTGTAAGTCAAGGAATAAGCATCATTTGTGCGAGCAGCATTTCTAAGTTTCCACCTATTGCTCGTCAAGATGAGCTGTCTCATGTTATCGCAGTCTTGATCAACCTTCTTGGCAGAGCACCAGCTATCAAATAATTGTTCTTTTTCCTTTGCAAATGCGACATGGGGTTGTCCAGTTTCTTGTCTACAATTCAGTAACCTTTGTCGATATTCCGCAGGTACCAGGTCATAATCCTTGAAAATATATCCCTTAAACACATCATAATTACGACTTTGTTGTACCGAGAAAGAAGTATAGTCTTCACGAGCTTACACTTTGTTTTAACAACAGAGGCCAATAAGGAAGTATTTGTTTATTTATTTATTTATTTTAAAAAGTCGGTACTAAATATAATTCTGGTAACATCAAGAACTGAACGTATGTGCAAAGTGTGTGAGTTTGGTGGAGGAGAGTTCTAATTCGTTTAATTTATATTGCATTTCCCTTTCTTCTCTCTATATCTGCAATTGCTTCTCTCTTTCTGTATTTGTATTTTTCGTTCTTCCTTTTATCTCTGCCTCTCACCTTCCCCTCCTCACTCGCTCTGTAATTGTATTTCTGTTTCTCAATTTTCTTTCTGCCTCTCAAGTTCGTCTGTCTGAAACTGTATTTATTTTTCTTCTTTGTCTTCTTGCCTCTCCATTTTTTTTCTCGAATCTTTGTATTTAAATTTGACTTTCATCTTCCTCCTTGTAAATGCGTATTTCATCTGGATTTTGAGTTGAAATTCGTTTCATTTCCTATTAAAACCAGATACAGACATACTAATCAAACTTAAAGCACTTTCATTCAAAATTTCCTTTACCACCAAATACTGAATCAAAATACTCTTTATCTATTGTTTTGTTAAATATGTCTAGCAACTCATTCTTCGTCATAGATTCTAAACCTTCCTCTCTCATGTGTGAAATTAAAATCTTTTCCACGGATCACGAAAAGTCCGAAACAAAGTCAATTTAAATTTTAAAGACAATGTTAAAATCTCTGAAATTTTTTTTAAAAATCAGATCACGTATTAGCCGTAAAGTTTGGTTACGACACTGTCGTATTGAACTGAGCGTCAGATAGAAACAAAACCAAAATGTTTACTGATATAAATGGATAATATATTTCCCTAGAATACAAGGTTAAAATTTGAAGACTCAGTATTGCGCATTACATTCCTAAGATTCCAAAAGGGCCTATTACAAATCCAAAGTATAGAATGTTCCGAATGAATTCCATTAGTCCTGAATGTCACGATGTGATACAATGATGTAATCCAGAATGTCTTTGAATGAGTTGTCAACAACCCCAAAAATAGCATTCTTTCCGAAAATTACTTTGTAATTCCAATGAATAATTTTAATAAACGATTCCACTCAAATTATATCTGAACACGACTAAAAGCTCTTATCATAGATTCTCAATGACTGATATGAAACAGGAAGGAATAGTTTCTTTCGTTATCTATGTCTGTAACTAGTTTCCTGCCTAGTTCATGTTTTTCCTGACTAAAGCCAGATGCCAGTGGCATTCTGTTCATGGGTATCAAGTTATTAGGTTGGTATTAAGTATGTCAATCTATCGATGTAGAAATTGTTTAATACGTTCACATATCTCAAAAAAATGCACAAATGGCTATTTTACTTTATTCATATGCAACAAGTTATAAACTAATGATTTATATAATATATCTCCAACAAGCAAACATTCCGAGTGTGTTAGAAGTAATTTTGCCTAGCCGTCAGTACGGCGTGATACCTTATACAAGGATTTCATGGACTCGACAGGGATGATTGATCTGGCAATTACAGATGAATGACGGATACCGATTTAAATGGCGGAAAAAATATTTCACACACTCTGAAAAATCACCTGCTTAAACACAATTTACCTTAAGAAGCGATATACTTTTCCTTTATTATATTCAACATTGCAGAATACAAGGAATGCACTGCAAACGTGCAATAACATATTGCGTTACTAATCTTTAAATATCTCTCATAGCACAGGGAAACTTGAAGTCTGATTACTTGTTTATTTTTGTCAATAATGTAATTTGGAAAAAAACAGCTTTTCGAGACTACACGTAGTAAATTTGCTACCTTCCTCACAGGATGTGATATCTATCACTCAACAAATGAGACTGTAGTCATATAAATGAGGTTTGGTATATCCTTTCTGAATACTTAATGCAAATATACTGGATTTCAGATTAAATTCTCACCTCCGCAAATCATTATTAAAGACACATAAACAATTCAGAAACACTAAACTGTATATTTTTATCACTAAATATCATATACATACTGCCAGTTAAACAACAAATAAATTGAATTTACAAGGCCTGATTTAAATGTCTTAAATGTATAATCTTTCTGAGTACTATACCACAAACAGAAACTCATGAGTTTCATTATTAGCCGAGAAATGAGATATGTTGAGTACAATAGTTCCCTACAGTAGAATTAAATATTACAGCAGTTCCTGTTTCAATTCATCTTACCCAGGCTACACATTTTCGATAGAGAAAACAAATATCCATACTTGTATAACATTTTCATGATTGCTTACTACTTTCCATTTCTGTTTTCTTTCTTTGTTGTATTTCTACAATACTGGATGTGAATTTAGTAAAAGAGCCTCATAATTTACCATCTAATTAAAGAAGTTTGTCTCTATACGCTGTTTATGTTAACGATGAGTCAGAGGCTCACCAGTCTTGACACCGTACTTGTCTTTAGCACAAAAAAGGAAAAAGGATATAATCAATATCAACCAGAGGCACATATATTTCATCATCCCATTCCCACGATAAGGACAGTATGCATTTACCGCTAGACCAAATGAAACATATGGAGTTACATTCCAAGCTTACAAATGCAAAAGCGTTTCTACATATCAATGGCAGTATGAAAATGTCAGTCCTGAGTCAAGCACTCTAACAAGCGTGCCATGATGTCCCTACTATATACTTGATAACTCTAGGCAACGTTTCAAACTGTGCTTCGATTTTACTCAGAATAAAATTCATAAGAAAAGTGGAATGTCTTGTAGTTGTAGTTCTTCCTGTGTAATTTCGTCAAACAAAGGTAGCCATTCACAGTATGCAATGCATATTATTGGATACTTGAAAACAATATAGTAAATTCTTCAGACTCAGGTCAGAGTCGACGCAAGTATGATTTAATAGATCTAATATTCTATCAATTCTTTTAAACCGCACATCTATTTTTGGAGACCTGGTGAGTTAGCCATTTGGACGCTGTATCTAATGATTTGTTTATATATCTATCTACACATCTGTGCCCATCTGTCGGTCATGGATTTCGAACTGGCAATGATTGGCGACTAGATCAGTTGTAACTTAGCGAAAAATGAATGAGGTTATATTTTAGCTGTTAGCAGCATCGTATTAGGCCCCACGGATATCACAAGACAGTAACAGGTCAGATAGACCCCACGCCAAGATTCGGAGCCATTTTCATATTGGCTGCCTGAAGAAACTGATGAGGATAAAATTTACAAGGCAAGGTGCTAGATACTGAGGTTCTCAATCGGAAGACATTCCAAGCATCCACATAACCAAAGAAGATATTCTACATTGAGCTTAATCAATGAAAGCTTTCTAAAGGAGGCCAGAAGAAACACTTCAAGTCAACTTTGAAAACTTCAATATTGAGTCTGAGTCTTTGAAAGATCTCGCACACAGTCTGTATACCTGTCGCAGTCTCGTCCATATTGAAGCTACAGATTATGAGCTAAGGAGAATCGAAAAGGCACTGCAAAAGCGTCAGCAGCGTTAATCTTGATAGTGTGCCTCAGACAGTATAGAGCACAAATTGGCCTGATCAGCCACTCACATACATACAGAAACCAAACCAGAAACTCGAAAGACGATCAACAACAATAGGCCACACTAGTATCGTACGACAGTACTAGGCCCAATTGGTATCAACTCAACATTTAATAGATTTTGTACTATAGCATTCATCAGTAATGACAATAAATAATTTCACTGCATTTTCATACATCATGAACGTTATTCAACTTTTCTATTTTGCATAGAAACAGCAAACATAGTACTGAGTTAGGAAATAATAAACTGCCCAAGTACCGGTACAGTGAGATAAAATATTTTTATGTGTGTGAAGATAATCTAATATGAACATTTTTTTAATCAAGATGTGTCATAATAAAGCAATTTTGTTTTGCTCATTTTAGTTTATGAGCAGTTGCACAGTTCACTGAGACTATAAATGTTTTAAAAGTGTTTTTCTTTTTTATGAATTACTTTTATGTTATAAGAAGATACATAAGGAAATCACATATTTTTTTACTCATTTTCTTTTAAACATTTCCTATTTACATCCGATCACCGACACATATTTAAAGAAGGGGCATCAGTATAACTTATACAGTTATATAAATAACTTATAGTAAACCATCACCACATAATAGTTGGCATCTTTGGAAAATAATTATTTGAATGGGGTATAAAGATAATTAGTAGAACAGTAGTTTCACTATGAATGAATTTAATTTATAAAGTACAATTTAGATGATTGAAATTTGGGCGTTGAACGAGTTACAGCTATATTCGATCTTTATGGAAACCCATTTAGTTACATTATAGGTATGGCGTACAAATCTAGACGCTACAACCAACGAGGTACTAAAAACAATGTAGCGAGATTTTCCATTTCAGCCTCAAGCTTCAAATATTTGTATACTATTTTTACTTCTTTCTGATGCTATAATTGTGTTCGATTTTCTTGAGCAATTAATTATTAATCCTGTTGGTAATTTCCAACCTAAGATTCCCGAAGGTTATCTGCGGATGGAAATTATTGTCATGCATATAGGCCTTGTTCCTTGTGGACAAACGATGTTGTTGAGCAAAAACAGAAGTATTGAATATATCTCTGTAGCTTTGCATTGGGAAACGTTTTCGTATATGAAAGCGATATTTTAACATTTGGAGTATTGGCTGGTTATATTAGGTCTGTAGATGCTGTACCTTTTCTAACACTATGAAATATGTACAGGACACTTCCTGCTCGTACGCTGCTCCGGAGACGAAGAGTAGTTTTTCAAAATATGCGTCGTTTCCGGCACATCTTCAGGGAATTGTTTAATTGTTCTTTCCTTGCTTTATTAAAACAAAGACGTAACAATCCGTTAGGCCAAAAGTACTCATTTGTTGTGCCATAAAAGGGCACAGCAACAATTAGGTTGCAGAAGGCACGTGGTCGCGACGTGTCTGGCATTGTCTACCTGGGGAAGAGCACTGGGTATGGGAGAGGAGGGGCAGTCATTCTCCTTCACAGATGCTACGCAATGTATTGAGTAACAATTTTATCGGATAAGAGTCATTGCCCATTAGGTCCTCAATTGCAAAGTTGCTAAAATGTGCCTTAGTAACCAGTTTTACAACTTCTTTGGTATACATTTGCGATGAGTAATCAATTCTAGACCTCAATAGCTACTTCAAAAGCAACTATATTCAAATGCGATATCAGTACGCACGATCTTAAAAGCTCTAAAATATGCAGTTTATAATTAAAGATCTTCAATTGTCTAAGTCTGTCCTCCTGCTTCTAATGCAACGGCGAATTGATAAATTCCTCTTCTTTCCGGTTCTTTACACGTTCTCCTGTGTTACATTTGCAAAGTGGTGAGAAAATCGATAGCTATGTCAAGGTAGGGCTGATATACTTCGTGCAGAATCTCGATTAGGGATAAGTGTTGTGGGCGGATTGGGTGAATTAATAGCATTGGATAATAGTATTAGATAATGGCGTGTTAAACCATTAGGCACCATGATCAAATCCATTACTTGTTTTCTTAATATAGAAATGATGGGTCTTATTGATAAAGAAATGCAAAACAGATACTGAATGGACAGAATGGTGAGTAAACGAATTAGAGGCTTAATGAATGAATGAATGAATGAATGAAAGAATCAATCAATCAATCAATCAATCAATCAATCAATCAATCAATCAATGAGTCAATGAACGAATGGTTGAATGGTTGTCTCTTTGCCTTCTCCACATATCCTCATTGAATAAGTAATCGCGGTCAATTATACCCTTTTCAGGTAACAACACTAAAAACAGTTCTTCAATATCATCTAAACAATTTTTCCAGACTCTTCCAAATTATTTTTTGTCACACATTACTTCTGTCGCTGTATTAATGGAAAATTTTGTAATCAACATTAGGATATAATATATTATACAGCTTCATTTTGATTTCGGTGACATTTGCGTGAAACATATTCAATAAAACATCAACATTATTTTCTGCACGTGAATAGCGGAAGTATATGATACATTTATATAGGCTTTAGTTTATCTATTTAAAAAAAGTACACTATTTCTGCCGTAACCAAAAACAATTGGAGTAAATAAATATGTGCTTTAATTAAATTACAAGAACACCCAATCACGTAACTATTACTATAACAATTCATAAGTATTTATTTTTCCTGTACATTTGAGGATGATAACGTCTTTGCTTGATATTTACTTTTTCTCACTGTGGTCGTTATCTTCAACCAGTGAATTTACAGTACATTACGCCCGTAGAACTAAACTGTGCAAATTGCAAAAGGAGAACGAATTCAGGATAGTACTACTACTACTACTAACAATAATAATAATAATGATGATGATTCTAATAATAACTTAATTTTGTCGCATCTGAGACAGATAGAAAATGAACAGTTTTAGTGCCAAATGTAACAGCTTTTCCAGTATTTTATTTGTCTGCTGTAATGAAGTCAATTAATTGAAGTAGACATTGAAGTAGCATGAACTTTATTCAACTTCAATTCATCACAAACAGCAGAGAGAGAGAGAGAGAGAGAGAGAGAGAGAGAGAGAGAGAGAGAGAGAGAGAGAGAGAGAGAGTCAAATTGGTTCTAGCTGCCATCGCAGCCGCGCTGTACCTGTACCACTGCCACCCAGCCATCTAGAATATTTTCCGAGATAAGGGCGAAACATCCGTAGAAAGATGGACACTCGGCTGATGACGTCTGTGGAAAACAATTAAACCAACTGTATACGTACACTTTTTTATCTGGATTAACAGTGACTTCCAGGAAAGGCTGGATGGTAACCAAGGAAGACTGGTGACTCCTTGGGAGACTGGTGACTTTTAAGAAAGACTAGAAGTTGGTGCAAGATGTGGTGGCTTATCGTCTTGCAGTCTTTCGAAAAAGAAAACTAAAGCATGAACTTCAGACCGATCGTGCAATTCCGGACAATCTCACTGCTACGTGTTGAGGAGAAAATCTTCTCAATCCTGGCAAGACGGATGTTAGCATACATGACAGAAAAGAGATATAGACCATTCTGTCCTAAAGGGTGGAATTCCAGGATTTTCTGGTTGTGTCGAACATACCAGCGCCTTGACCTAGCTGCTGCATGATGCTATAATAAACCGGAAAGACCTGACAGTCGTGAGCCTTGACTAGCCAATGCTTACGGTTCAATACCTCATCAACTTGTCGAGACAGCTCTAGATCACTACCATGTCCTTAACAATACTTTAAAGCTGATCATGAGCTTCTTCAACAATATACACTTGCGATTCTCAACTAGTAAGTTCACACCTGCATGGCTCAAACAGGAAATAGGTATTGCAACTGGGTGTACTATCTCAGTAATTTTGTTTCTAATGGGAATGAATCTCAGAATCGAAGCTACTGAACGAAAGTCCAGAGGTCCCAAAATAGAGTCAGGCATTTGTTCAAGTTAGACGGATTCTCACAGTCTTTGATGAGGCAATTAGATTGGCAAAAATGTTTAAACCGAAGAAGTCCTGCTATTTTGTGGTAAAGAAGGGGCGTGGCACTAAACACTTCAGACTGACAATATAAGGCGAAGTCATACCTACATTATCATCCAATCCCATCATATGCATTGGAAAATGGTTCAAATCAACCCTGACCGACAGGAATAATTCAGGTAGAATCAGGCAGCAAGCAGAGTAAGGTGTACGGATGATATACAAATCGGGACGTTCAGAGAAGTTTAATGCCAAGATCTACCAGAATGGCCTTCTGGTGAGGCTCATACGGCCACTGATGGTTAATGAGATCACTATCAGGACAGTAGAGACGTTAGAACAGGTGATAAGCAGGCATTTACGAAGATGGCTTGGTGTTTCTCCATCATTTACCAGTATCGGATTATATGGCAAAACCAATAAACTACAGCTTAGACATCTCTCCGTCCTGACGTTGTCATCTGGTCGCCGGGTACTACGAAAATTATCCTGGTGAAATTTACTGTGCCATAAGAGATTCATTAGAGAAAGATGACCAAGTACCAAGACTGGCAGTTTTGCAGGGGCAGAGGATGGAAAACATGGTTGTTCACTATGGAAGCTGGCTGTAGAGGTTTTCTTGCACAGTCAGTTGCGAGGATGCTCTGTGCATTTGGAATAAAAAGAAAGGTACCCAAGTCACCTGAGTAAGCACTGGCAGGGCAGCAGAGAGAGCATCTAGTTGGGTCTAGCTCAGAGATGATGGCAAAATATTACATCCATCACTGGCGGGCAGTACATGATCACTACTGGAGGGTGTTCCGATATAAGGGGCGAAACATCCGTAGAATGATGGGGACTCGTCTTATAACGTCTGTGGAAAGTATTTAAACCAACTGTATATCTACACTGTTTCCTCTGGAATTATTCTTTCAGCCAGGTACAAAAGGCAACGCGGATGCAAATGCCAGTTAGATACAATACTTTCAGCAGTCTGAACTGTGATCGCAATTAATTAGGCATTTAAGATCTAAAATATTTGTTTTTAAATAATATATTATTCTATCCAGCTGTAGTATTTTCTACCAAAAGGTCCTAATATGCAATCTTGTTACACGGATTTAGATTTGGCAACAGACGAAAGAAAGAGTTAACTGTAATAATGGTCCAAGCTTAGGTACTTTCAAACTGGAAGGTGACACATGTACCAACACAATAAACGAGTTGACAAGGTATATCTTATATTTTTTTCGTTGGGGGTGGTGGTATTGCCATCCATCCTTCTGGCATAGTTGTGCTCTCTACAGCACTAAACATTGTATGCAAATGTAAATCACAATTTCTTCTCTTTGCGGTTCTTTCCTTGTTTTCATGTGATGTCTCTAAACTTTCGAGAAATCAGTAATGCACATTTTACTGTAACTCCTTTGAGTAGATTTAGTTATTGAAAGTGTAATAAAGAGAAAAACCCCTGAGAAGAAATTGACATAAGTCTGGTATTAACCCATTGAGTGATCAATAATTTATATGAAATTCCATTTCGAAGCCAGATAAATGCCTCGGGATTGGCAAAGCTCATTAGTTCAGTGTAACGACAGATTTAGATGAATCTGGGGAGGTGATGGTATTGCATCATGTAACACCAACAGATTTGAAATGGAAAATTGTTTGAATATGTGTCTATGCTTCAAGAAGTATTCCATGACGGAATGTTATTTCTTCTTTCGAATTGCAGAGAATATTACATACCATCTTTCTTTCTTTCTTATCGATCAAACAATCACTGAATCAATACATTGAATTTAGTTATTATTTTATAGACAGATATTAAATGGAAGCAAAAACTATTTTGGAACCAGTTTCATTTGTTCATTTCATATTCACATGAGATCATAGCCACATTGTTAAATATATGTAATAATTAAAGCTTATACAGTTAGGAAAAGAAATAATGGATATGTAATATATCAGTAGATTTAGTATGTTAGAATGTAATTTATAAAGTGCAATTTCGATGATTGAAATGAAGACGTAAGACATGGTACAGCTATAATCGATCCAGTTGGTACCATATTTATTTGTATCACATGTATAATTCCAAAACTATGTATCTACATGAAATCTGTTAATTGTGCTTCAATTTTTGTACTGATATTTACATTAAAAGACAAGTCTTCCTCCGTAGAACAAAGCGAGAGTAGACGTTATTTTTGATTATTCATGTACTGCGCTAGCACATTCTTACTTTACATGGTCATTACAGTAGTTTATGTGTTTCAGATGTATATATATTATTTTAAAACAGCGCTCCTAGTGCTGGAAATACATATATTATATTTGCATCAATTATCTTGGTTTTACGAAAGTAACTTTTTCTTGGGCACCGAAATTCGTAGATTGAGAGACGAGTATAATCTCTTTACCGATGTTCTTTGGGCTTTTCTAATTCATAATTCGGGGACAATGAAAGTCAAACGAATTTTTATTGTATGCATTTAACTAAATTAATAGTTTTAAACATCTGGTATTACGAATCTTATTAACATTAACATCTTCCGCCAATGCGTATCATATAAATGCCTTGATAATCAAGTCGACTTTTATTTTCTTTATCTAGAGAGACGACATAAACATCATAAAAAAAACCGAGGCAGAACTGGAACTTATTTCTATCTAGAAACGTGCGATAAGTTTTATAAAAAGCGAGGCAAAACTTGAAAATCCAGACAATGTTTCAACTTGCTCTATTTAGAGAGGTGCCATAGATAATGTCAGGAATCGAGAGAAGCTCCAATATACCCTATCTAGATTGATGCTATAGGTAATTTTAAAGGAAACCGTGGCCAAACATGAATTCCTACTATCTTGAGAAATTATATAAGCATTTTCAAGCTTGTCCATCAGCTTGCTCTATCTAGATAGGTGCCATTTGCAAATGAAAGCCTGAACGTGCTCTATACAGAGAGGTGTCATAGACATTATCAAAGCAGAGGCAAACATTGAACGTTCTCTATCTATAGAAATGCTAGAGGCATAATGAAAGTTCGTGCGATAGCTTGAACTTAACTTTTCTATTCATTATCATTCTTCGCATTTAAAAATGTGTGTACTTACTACCCAACTCTTTTGTATAGGAAACTTTTAAAGTACAAAATTGTTAAAGTGCATATGTTTAATGTATATCTATCGTGCTGTGCAAGACAGCCCCACACTCCGTGTCCCTGTGGCTACGCTTATTTTCCATAGCATTTTAATGTAGGTTTTTCTAGAAGTGATTGTTAGAATTTATCTGTGTCTGTTTTAACGGTGTTGTAGAGAATACTATTTCTGTTTTGCTCTTATATTTCCTAATCTCGTTTCTTATTTCGTTGTATTTGTTATACTCGTTAATGGTTAAAATAAACCCTTTAATTATTACCGATAACAGGGGATACAAAATGGAAGTGTAGGATATATCGGTGGATGTTTGTTTTGCACACACTGTGTTTCTTCGGGCACACCATCATCGATGCACGTTTCTCTCTCTTTTCATGCTTTCTTCATACAGAATTTTAAATACCCATTGACCCAGCAGTGCACATTTACTATGCGCAAAGAGGGCACGTTAAAGGCACACGAACACAAAGTCTCAGGAATGGAGAACATCTTCGATGCAATCATTCTAGTACCGAGGTGCTGCGCTGTTCACTGAATTACAATTTCATCTGGCACACATATATGGCACAGAAGGTAGTCAGTTCTCGTGTGGGTAAAGGAATCAAAATAAGAAGTTGTTCAACTTCTATAATATCTATTTTTGGATGGTGGATCAATTCTAATTCTCAATTGTGTTTTGTGAAATATATACCATCAAATGGCCAATTTGTACACGAGAATACACTGTCCTTAATTTTCCAATTCTCTCCGTTTCTAATGCAACAGGGAACGAAGTTATAAATTCCTCTTCTTTCCGGTTTCTTGCCTGTTCTACCGGCCTTACATTTGCAACATATGAGGAATCAATAAATATCTATGGTTTTATGGCTATTTGGGACAGATGCAGAGCTACTCTTAAGTGTTGTGGGAGGATTGGGTTTGTTATAGTATTAGATAATGGTGTCATAAACATATGACCAAATCCATTAAGATTTATCCTAATACAGAAAAGACGAGTATCAGCGATAAAACAACATTAATAAAGCCGATAATTCAAATAATGAATTAGAACATGCAGCAAAATCAGGTAGTGTTATTTAGAACTTTTTCCACGGCACTATTGGTTTAACGTGCTGTTTGATTGAAATGTTCTCCGGTATCAGATTCATCACTTTCGTGATGTAGACATAGATTTATTTTATTTTCCTTTCTTTTAGCGACGCCATACATAAGAAGCTAGCAAGTTGATATATTTTGATGTTATTTCAAAGTGTTTCCTCACATGAACTTTTTGTTTCAATAGGAGATATCTGGCTGTGTCAAAATAGATGTTGCGACCAACGAAAGATAGGAAAGTATGTATCTATTTTTCGAACTGTCAGTCTCTACGTGGATAGATTGACATAAAATGATGAATAAATGGTCTTCTCGTTGACTTTTATCCACACTTCATACTGTACGGAGTAATCGAGATTACTGATACCCCAGTCATAAAAGGCTACACTTAAAGGAATGTATCTAATCCTGCACCAATACTTTTGAGAGAAAGAAAATATATTACTTTTGTCGCTGTATGAGAGGAAAATATTTGAATTGCAATTACCTTTATTTTCCTAATTTGACAATTATATTATCCAAATATCTGATTTTCTACTTTTATACTTACTCTACGCTGAATAAACGGATGAATAAATGGTTTTCTCGTTAACGTTTGTCATCACGTTGTACTTTAATGAGTAATGGAGATTACGTATGTCCCAGTCAGATAACACTACACGTAAAGGAATATATCCAATCCTACACAAATAATTGTGAGAGAAAAAAACCGCTTTTACATATATTACTTTTGTTGATATATTGGAGGAAAATATTAGAATTGAAGTTTGTTTTCTTTCTATTATGAGCCAGTTTTGTTGTTCCAAATACCTGATTTTCTGCTTTTGTATTTACACTACGATGCGTTTGAATTTTGCATTAAATCATGGTGGTTTTTTTATGTGAATGTGAACAATATTCACTACAATTAATACCTAAAAGTTTAGAAACGTGAATTATGACGAAACAACAATATGTATGTTCTTTTTTCTTGTGTTCACCAATATTTGTACTCTAGCTATTGTTATTGGTTTGGGTTTAACGGCATTTTCAGCACATGATAGGATATACAAGGCACACAGTATATTTGTGGGCGGGTGAAAGAACCCGGGCAATCCATTGGAATACACACCGACCCACGGGAAATTTTGGACAAGGTTTCTCGCATACCTACGTATTCTGGTCGAGTCCGAGACTCGAACGCACGCAAACAGATCTGATCTATGACGGCGAGCCCCTTTGACCAATTGGTCATCCAGGGCTCCTATTTGGACTTTAATAGGAAAGCAACATGAGCAGAAAAACACGGTATCCAACAGAATTACAACCCCCCTACTAAGAAAAAAGTCCCAGTTGAATATGACAAGAACCATTTTTTCTACTGTATTTTCTTCAAGTATACTAGAAGATAATAACCTCTGTGCAGATTACAATATTCTTTCTTAAGTCCAATTAAATTACAGTACGATGCATCTTTATGACTATCACGAACAAAGTTCAGGAGGAGAAAACGCTTTCAGGAAAAAGTAATTTTATGATAATTTATATGTCACGTCTACATTTCCAAAATGCTTTTAAAAATTATTTCTCAATAACCTCTGTGGTGTTTTGCAGAAATAATGCTATAATCAACTTATATATATATATATATATATATATATATATATATATATATATATATATATATATATATATATATATACTTGGCGGCAACCGGTATATATATATATATATATATATATATATTGTTGTGTTTGTACAGTAATGAGTTACAACAACAACAAACAACACTACTGCTACTACTTCTACTACAACTGCTACTACTAATAATATTAATAGATTACAGTATTCAGGTTTCTTCATCCTCTTTATTTTCTTCGACTCTTGTTGGTGATAATGATGAAAAAAGAAGAAGAAGATGAAGAAGAAGAAAAAGAAAAAAAGATGTTTATGATGATGATTATCAACAACAGCAATGAGAGCATATGTAAAGCAAACGAAGAAAATTTTCTTTATTGCTACGCGGACCAGTTTTCCACTAGTACTCATTTGATTCAAGGAAAGTGTCTAAATATGCAATATTTTCATTCTAGACCTTGATATAATGACAGTTATAATGTGTCAGACACAGTAAGAATCAGATAGGCCGACAATATTTGTCAGAATAAAAAAATACTTTAGAGCTTTTGTTTGTTGTCAGTACCTTAAGTTTAAAATTAAATAAATTCTACGTTTAATTGAATCTAACGAGAGTATGTGTCAAAACATTGCATTTGGTATGCTTCTATCGCGCTTTTTGAAGTTGAATCCTTTCAAATTGCAGATAAATGTGTCAATAATTCAGTTTTACTTTAAACGATTTCGATCCCCAAATGCCAAACCTCCGCAATTTAGGGAAGATTATGTATAGAAACTTATGATTATGTTTCTAAATCACCAGCGGTTTTCGATCACGTGATCAGATCAAACGATATAAATGGTCAACGAACTGAGAATATAGCTGAAATAATAACTTTTTAATCAATATTTGGCTAAAACCGAATCCACCAAGGAGCACAAAGTGCAAATAATGCACTGACATCTGTTTTTAAAGTAATTGATATAGAACTATTGAAAAGGAGACGAACAAATGAGTTTAGAAATTTCAAGAATTAATACGTGATTTACGTCTTATGTATGGTCATCTGCCTTGCTTCGAGGCAGCAAGAATCCTGCCTATTTCTGCTTTAAATCTCCATAAGGATTCGTGATTGCGAAAGGTTCTCTCAGAATGATTTTGTAAGCTGAGGATGCTGAATGTATGGAAAACTAAATGCGATACCCACACTACGTTAAACATTGGTGCGCAGTTTTACACTACTGTATAATAAGGTATGGTGACCTAAGCAACAGCACTGACGATTGGGAAGAGAACAGTGAGCGAATATATAAAAATTTCATAAATGGAAAAAGCCGTGTCCGAGTTCTGTCTTGAAAATGGATTTTGTTAGAGTAATTATTATTAGTAAATTATTTCATCAGCTCAAGTATCAATATTTTATTTGCATCTACAATTGCCATTATCGTTAAAAAATATGCCTTTTTTCCTATTCCTCAAGGAAACATTTCTCGACACGAAATGCAAGATCCATTGACACGGTGTCATCTATAATGGTGCTAAGGTACTGAGACGTAGTGGATAAGTTCCCAGTTGATTTTGCATATAAATGCAAACCCAAAGCTATTGGTTAAACATACTAGCGTCTACTTCACAAGGACGTTCTATGATAGAAAATGCGTACCTCAGAGACGACAATCATCCAGTCATTGGTATGCCCGCATTTGTTGCCTCAGTGTATCATAGAGCTATGAACCCTGGAAGATTAGACGTAAGATTACATTATTTCAACATGGCGCTCTTATTGAATAATTAACAATTAAGTTGATTTTAAAACCAAAGTACTAACATAAATCGTGATGTAAATTGGCCACGGAAAGTAAATGAAATTAAATGACAGATTTCATAACCTACTGAGATTTACAGGTTGCTATAAACGTGATGTACTTATGTGCCTTTTTGAAAATTCCAGTTAGATTCTATTATTTTTTTAAATCAACACTTACTGATACGAATTACATAAAATTAATATGAGCTCGATCACCACATTTGGTGAATGGGTAAAGTATCTTATCTTTATTGCTTTAATGTTCTACGCAATATCCAGTATTTAGGTTAAGACGTCTAACTTATGTATGCCTAACAAAATTCCCACCAATCATTTAACTTTAACTTTGCCTTGTTTTTGCAGGTTTCAGACTTTACACTGCTGTTCGTTGACAAGTTAAATACCACGATATTTCAACAGCGATCTTCAATCAGTTTCTTCTGTTTAAGTTCAACCATGCTTTCAACTCACTGTAACCTTGCTTGCATAAAATAACAGCTCCATACACATTTAAAACTGGTTTAGGGCAAATAGACTGCTTAATATATCTTCTGTTTTAAACTTGTGGACATAGGATATAGATTAACTATGATCTGATGTTTTGGCTTAAGCTGTAAGATCAGTTCAACTTTAAAAAATAAACAAGTCTATCCGGTTGGTTCTTCTTTATCCATTTTAGGATTAATATATTCATCTTTCAATGTGTACCGGTATTCAACATACCTGCCCCATAGTTGTTTTTAATTTTTAGGCTGCTAGCACAAATGCAGAAGTAGATTGGCGAACCGTTTGTGTTCAGTTTTATGTTCCTCTCCTCATTATGAATCATGCACTTGTTCTGCCCTTGCGGTATCTTCAGTCGTGCAGTAGTGGGATTGTAAAATGTTGTTGCAGATCAAATTAAATTGTTCGCAATCTATGTTGCTATCATTCCATACAAACGTATCGTCTTTACATTCTGTCAGCAGTTTTCTCATCTGGAAGTGAATGTAAACTTTGTAAACTAATTTGACCAACTCTGGCATTTTTTTAAATCAAACGCAAGGATAAAATCCTACAGCATTATGTTGCCCTTCGTATGCTACAGTTTGGTTGATTTTGTGTAATTTGCAGGTCACTCTGTATCTATTGAATTGACGTGTCACTGTCAAAATTTAGAATGTAATTGTTAGAAACATTTATTGACTAGTCTGTTGAACAAATTTAGTAAATTTCTATATTCATATGTTATGATAATCTGATTAAAGCGCGTTAATCAATATAGTTGGATATATTTGTATTTGTGGGACAAGGGTAAGTTGAAGGGCTGTCAATTTATGTAGGATAAATCGTACTGTAATTTGTATATGAGATGTTTCATCTGCAAACTCATGGATCCTCTATGTTCTGTTTTTTTCCATACTCATGTGCAGTTCAGTGTTTATGTTGATCTCCATTTGTTTAAATTGCCCCAGTGTAGCACCATATAAATCTTATTTGTTTCACGCAATCTTTGCACCCCTAACAATTGGTATTTTGGTTTTTTTCCCATTTCCTCCTCAAGCTGTTACCCTGAGGCATTTGTGGCCCTTTACAGTTGTTGCTCGGCTTTGATCAATCATTGACGTAAGAATCTAGGTTGACTAGGCTTCTCCTGAACAACGTTATTGCACTGCGACAAGGCTCGTCCTAAGTTCCATCTAATTTAGATGCGTTTTCAGTAGCTCCGATTAATTATTCCTTGATCTCTGAAAAAAAAACTGGCTTTTCAAAGTCCGTAAATCCGAATACTGTTATATCTGTACTGATAAACAATCATTATAGATCAATAGATTTTATTAATCCTTTGGTAACGTTTATGGCTGAAATTGTGAAGGATCTGCTAACATCGTTCATGGTGCATTGTATGTACAGACAATTGCATAGTTGATTGAACATTTGTGTAACTCGCTACTGTACCTGTTCTGAATGAAGTCCTCAAGAAATTGCAATATCCTCATGACTGAAGCAACATTAATGTGGTTTTATTGTCATTTAGTTTGTTCACTATCTCATTGATTAACGTGTATTCGTTAATATTGTTGTATTTCAGCGTTATCGTGGTCTTCACAATACTTCACATTTGTAATCGTTACCCAGTTTGTCGTTGTTGAGAGAATATGCCGTCTATATCTTCTTCCTCGATGTCTTCCAGTGTCTGAGTGCTACTTTTGTGATTTTTTGTACATGTCCTCGGTAAAGTTACAAAGTTATTACCATGCAACTATTGTTTCCATTTTGAAATTCAGATTATTTCTCCAACATCTATCCTTCTGTAAGAAAGTCGTTTTCATTCTTGCTTGTCCGACATCAATGAATATTGTTTAGTTAACCATTCCTTTATTGCATTGTATTTTATGAGACCATTTTCATACTTCACTTCCTCGTTTTGTATAATTAATCATATAATTGATAGATGTTTGTATAAGTACGTAGACTTTAAGGATCCTAAATAGGTACCTTAATTACCACTCCCTAATAATTAAGACGGTAGAAAGATATTAATAGAGCAATTTATGGTGGCAAATTGTCTCTTGGAATTATCATCTGACAACAAAATATCATCCATCTACAAAATTTACTTCTATTTTCAACAATTTGCAACATTATATCAATGTTTTGAAACATGCGAATGATTTCGGGTTGTTGTCAGCTTTTGTCGTTACAATTTTTAGTCACAATGTGCTGTTTTGAATCTAGCATTGTTTTCCACAAATATATTATCGGTTTCTTATGAATTGTAGTCGATGGATCATGTCAAGTTGACGAGATCTTGGACTTGTTTCTTAAATTTAGATGAATACAAAGTCTTGTATCTATTCGCATCAAATAAGCGATTTAAACCCTTCTAATACTGAAAGGTTTTAATAATATTGTTCCCTGGACTGATGCTACATCTGATTTGTTTTCATCATTAAGTGCAAAATGTAAATCATCATCTTCCATAAACACTTTCAGGCAACTTTTCATGCTAGAAACAGGTAAATCAACGTTTGTATTGCTTTGATCGTTGCTTTTGTCACAGCTAACATTGACCACACATTTGTCTATCCAATACTGCAAACAATAACACATTATCTCTTGATACCGCGAGTGCTGCTTTTATGTTGGACTAAATGAGTATTTCTACCATCGTTCTGAAAACTGTTGAGGAGATCACAATCTATCTTTGTTACATTTTTTTTTTATTGCAATGAATTTAAAATGATTTTATGTTTTGATTTCTCAATAGAACAACTACAGCAATTAATCATGTCCATTTAATGCAGCATTCCTGTTCCAGATAATATGGAAGTGTTTCAATAGTAAGATATAAATATAATCTGATTCACATCTCTGACAAGGAAAGTCAGCAATATTCTCCTGCAGTAGTGCTAGAGCGCTGTTGATTTATGCAGTAACTGAGGAAGTGTGCCAGCGATGTTTGGAAGTCTAACTGCATCAAAGGTATCACCTGCTTCCTGCAGTGAAACAAATGCATAGAAGAGGTAAAATATATCTATAGAACATTTGTCATCAAAAGAAACCATTAAACCTGTTATTGTTGCTAAGTCCAATCTGTCTATTTCATAAATAGAAACGCCGATGGCTTGTCTCCATGAAAATGCCAGTTAAAAACACTCTTAGGTTTAGACTGCAAATAATTAACGAGATTAGAAATGATTTTGGACAAAGATATCAAACATTCTTAATTAATTAAAAAGACATATAGAACATCATTCAATATTTTGAACTAGGTGGAGGCTGGAATGGTCATGGTTTCGGGCTGTACGGGCGTAACAAAGCAGGATTAGGAGTCACGGAAAATTACTGCCAGTGTTGCTGTTTTTTAGCGTTTCAGTTGATTTGGTGCAGCATTGTTCAGACTTTTAGCAAAAGCAGAAACCGATCGTCAGCAACTTTTAAACCAAAATGAAATAATACCTTCCCGCATCAGGTACATTAATATTTACCGACCCGCATGATAAGCAATGCGATTGGTATCATTGACATAAACCGCCAAGAGTTTATTGCAATCTATAACGAATAGCCGAACATATATATATATATATATATATATATATAAATTTTTAAAATAAAGACAATCAGGACGAGGAAAGACAATAAAGAATCCACTGAACAGGGCTCCGTGAAACTGGACATCGCGAGGAAGAAATTAAAAGAGAAAGAGATAAATATTCCCCTGAAGAAGATCTTGCTTTCAGCTCAGTGAATTAAAGCAATTCTTCAATTATATTTACGACAAGAATGAAGTGAGGACTATTTTAATTCCTGATGGTTTGATGGAATGACTGCAAATGGTACTATTGATAAAAGTATAAATGTTGAATAATTCAAACCTTCTCCTAATGTTCTCGTCAAACTAGCAGTAATTCACACTGCAGATAGCCATCTGCAACTCAGGATTGTATGGTTGTAAGCTACTACTTTGTGTCTGAGGAAAGGATGTTGATACTGAAATGAGTAAGGCATTAAAGGATATCAAAAACGTGGAGAGGCTAGTTCAGAAATCGATTGTGAGCTATTTAGCAGAGTGGAACTTAAAGAGCAAACTACCAAACCGTAAATGAATAATATTAGCAGAAACAAAGATTTTAGACATTCAAAACTGATTTAAACAACGGCGATTGTCAAATACTATGCAAGGCTTTCAATCAATGATGAAAATAGCAGGAGACATTTAAATATATATCTGGAAATAAAAAATTTCTCTCCATCACTAAAGGATTATTTAGGAATCAATTGCTCGATCAGTACATGACATATATATATAAATAAAAAAAAGTTTATCGTTAAATATATAGGTGTCATGTCTAAAATGTTTCAGTTCATCCGGTACGTTTTAATGACTTTCATTTTTAGTCAGCTGTTTTATTGGTTCTACCATCAAAGTAAAGCTATCTATGTAACTGACTGTCCATTTAATTTCTATATCATTTATTTTTCTATCAGCTGTCCAATCCTTACTACTTGAATATAGCTTCGTCCCTGTTTGCTGGATCTTTACCTGGATCATTTTAACCAGCGTTTTAATGACCAGATGATTGTCATAACCGGGCACGGCATGAATAAACAATGGTATGTATTTTAGATACTTAACATTCTCATTGCTTTTGTCATATGTTAGACCTCCATACGTACCTGTTTAGTGGGACCTGGTCTATTACATAGTTTTGAATTATTTCTGTAACAGGTGGTTGTTATTTTGAAATTGTCTACTCCGGTGAATTCAATAGGCTTTGAATATAATTATTTGTAGTTTGTTTAAGAAATTTCACCCAAAGCACTGTGTATTTTAATACAATATGTTCCTTTGCAAACGATTGATATCTTATGGACTGATTTAACACAGAAAGAAATCATGATTGTATGTGTGTCGCTGTTTGAATTGTCCTGTACTTATCAAGCTGTACTGTACAAACTGTGCGCTCCTCACATCCCCAGTAGGCTGATACTTTCATGATTACAACAATAATATATGGAACTTTTAACTGATATTAAGATTTTCTTTATAGATTTTGTTTATGTCACAACCAAGGCTACTTTGGGTATTATATCAATCGAGTTATTTACAGTGTAACATATTATGATATGTTTTGACAATGGTTTTATTACATCGGTAAAAACCAAGCACTGTTTACAAAACGTGTTTTTTTATATTTCACTGTATGCTTAACTGATCGCACGTCTTGAAAATTGTTTATTCCGATATAATGATATTCATCATATGCATTAATGTCATCATACTGAAATATGACTGACATACCAACATGTATCTCTCTTCCTCTATTTTATTTTGTTCAAAAACAGTTTAATGTACCATCGGCAATCTGTCAACTTCAGAAACATTTACACACACATGTATATCAAATTCATGTAAACATTTTTTTTTTTTATCTTTTAGTTTTGCTGAACATTGTTTAAATCAATGCCTGTATCTAGTCAAAATGTTTGATGGTGTTTGAGGATTGTTCCGCAGGGTATTTAAAATGGCCACAGAGCATCGAAAAAGACATTTATTAACCATATATGTTACTATAATACAAGCTATGTTTACATTTAATATCCACATATGCTACTATAATACAATCTATTTTATTTATAACCCATTGAGCTATAATATGCATTTTATCGGCATGTAAGGCCTTTCAGTTGTTGAAATAAATTTTAAATATTGCGACTTATTTAGCATTACAATTAGAGAAATACGTTAATTTTGTAATAAAGATAGTGGGTGCGGTAACAACAATAATGACTTGTCTTTAATAATCTTTCATAAATAACTCAGATAATCATTGAAAGGAAACAAAAAAAAAAAAAAAAAATTAAAAATAAAAAATTCAGTGAAGCCTCTCAAACTAAAACCAAAAAAAAATAAATCATAAAGCCAACTTCTTTGATAGAGAATTATGGTTTTGCTCTCAAAATGTTACCTCTTTAATTACAATAAACTTAAACTCAGAAATGCAATACGACTTTGCTACAAAAATATAAATAAGTTTGGGTCCTTTATATAAATTTCACTTTAACATGCATCTCATCAGATCATGGCATGTAATGATCTTTCTTAGATCAGTGCAAAGTAAAATAAACACCCAATAGAGAATCAAAAGTTACAATAATTTACTTACATATTGTTACATGTAGGCTCGTACAAATGTAACAAATGAAAAGAGTGAAATCAAAAAGCATTGTACATTTTAACAAAACAATAGAAACACCTTGTTCCCTCAAGGTGTAAGAATACGACTGACTAAATCTACTAGACAGCGTCTGTTTAAAGCCGCGATTTTAGATCACTTGGTGGATCACGTGACAGGCTACGTGATTTCTAACTTGAACAGCGCAATAAAAAATGACAATTATCACGCATGCAAAAATAGCCCTATCTAAGAATCAAGTTCTCACACTGAACTAAATTTAAAAATAAAACATTGTTTATTCAGACTAACACGTAGGCCGAAATGACCTTGGCAATAGCCAATCATTTTCGCGTAGTTTTTACAAAATCTATGAACCAAAGTGAGCTAAAAATAGTGCTGAAGAAATATTTTTACGTTCTAAACAAACTGAATATACTGAAAAAATATCAAATCCCGTCAAAATAATCATTACAGTAAAATATAATGAAACAAAATTAAAATAAAAAAGAATTTAAAACCAACACACAAGCAATTTAATTATATATTCGTAACACTTCCCCCGTAAAGAAAAAGAAAGATTTATATGATAAAGCTTTCTTTTTACCATATGTAAATTATACATGAGGTAAAACAAAATTACATAAGAAAATTCTTATGAATTATGTAAAGTGTATATGAAATAATATTTCTATAAACGGGAAAGTGCGTCTGCAATCAAATTGTCTTTTCCTTTGATGTGCCTGATGTTAAGATTATATTCTTGCAAAAACACACTCCACCTTGATAATCTTTGATTTTTATTTTTCATCTTGTCGATGAAAGTAAGGGGGTTGTGATCACTAAACACAACAACCGGAGAAGGAGCCGAGCTAATGTAAACTTCAAAATGCTATAATGCCAATATTAAAGCCAAACATTCCTTCTCGATTGTTGAGTAATTTCTTTGGTGCTTATTTAATCTCTTAGAGAAATAGCACACTGGGTGATCAACACCATTTCTATCTTCTTGAATCAACACTGCCGCAACCCCAACATCCCTTGCATCAACAGATAATTCAAAAGATTGATTGAAATTTGGAGCTGTGAGAACCGGCACACTTTTGAGTATGGCTTTTAACCTATGAAAAGCCTCCTGACATCTTCAAGTCCAGAGAAACTTGTTTTTCTTACTTAACAAGTTATCAGGGGTTCAGCAATATTAAAAAAAAAAAAAAACTGGAACAAAACTTTCGATAGTATCCGGCCATACCCCAAAATCGCATCAGTTGCTTTTTACTGACAGGCACAGGGAAATCAGAGATAGCTTTGACCTTAGCATCTATGGGTTTAACTTGACCATGTCCCACAATATGTCCTAGAAAAGTTACACAAGCACGGCAGAAATCACTTTTAGATAAATTGATTGTCAAATTCGCATCAGTGAGTCTTTCAAAGAATTTCCGAATCGTGGCTAGATGTCCTTTCCAGGTGTTGTTGTAAATGATGACATCATCGATATAAGCATCACAATTATCTAGACCAGAAGTAATCATATTCATCAAGCGTTGAAAAGTACTTGGGGAACCCTTCATCACAAAAACAGCATTACTTTATATTGATAGAGTCCATCTGGAGTCACAAATGCCGAAACTTCCTTTGCCCTTTCCGTTAGTGGAATTTGCCAAAATCCTTTCAGAAAGTCAAATTTGGTGACATACTTGGCATTTCCAATTTTATCAATACAGTCATCGATTCTTGGTAATGGAAATTAATCTGTTTTTGTCACACTGTTCACCTTCCTATAATCAGTGCACATACCGACTGTCACATGTCTTGAAACTAAGTCTGATGACAAATTTACAGAATGGAGAGGAACATTAACAAAGCCACACTCTACTCCCTGAATGAGAACACTCTCATTAGAACAGGACTTCTCAGAAAAAGGCAAAGTACCTGATAATAAAAGACTCTGAGATGCTCCTGTATCCCTTAAATTTTTAATAGGGATAGGATTGGCCAAATCACCCAAGAGTGATATAGAACCCTTCGACATGAATGGTTCATAATTCTCCATAATAAAATCAGAATGGGGTTTATGAGACCCAACAAATGTATTGATTTCAATACATGACCGTGACCTTGACCTCTTAGAAATAAGAGCATTTGGAATAGGTCTGTCTTGATTTTGATGCCTATATTTCAATTTGAAGCAATCAGAAATGACGTTTCCTTTTTTTTTTTGCAATAGGTACACGTAGGAATAGAAAAGGATTTAGGGTCAAGTTTAGAAAAAGCTTGATTTTTAGAACTTGTGCCAGACTGAGTTTTAGAGGGAGTCGTATTAGGCTTAAATACCTTACTACTTGTAGACTGCTGAGTGAATGATTTGCTTACAACGGAACTTTATGAGTTAAAGAATGCTCATCAGCAGCAAGAGCAGCATTTTCCAAGGTTTCAATCTTATGCTCTTCAAGATGATTCTTAGTGTCATTAGGAACACAGTTTTTGAACTGTTCAAGTAACATGAGTTGTTCGAGACTTTGATAATCATGTTTAACTTTCTTGGCTAAGCACCATCTCTTAAATAACTGCTCTTTTTCTCTTGCAAATTCAACATAAGTTTCTCCAGTTTCTGTTTTTATAGTTTCTGAATTTTTGCCGATAAGCCTCAGGGACTAACGCATAACCCCTTAAGATGCATTCATGAACCAAACCATAGTCAGAACTTTGCTGTACTCACAGGGATGCATATGTATCTCGGGTCTTGCCAAAAAGTACACATTTCAATAATTTAGTCCAATGCTCCCTTGGCCATTTCAAATTTTCAGCAACCTTTTCAAAATAAGGAAAATATCTATCTACTTCTATTTCTCTGAAAGGGGGCACTAGTTTGATATTTCTATAAACATCAAAAGTAGGGGAGTGTTTTCTTTTTGCCAGCTGTAATTCTTTAACCGATGTTCTCTTTGCATTTGCATATCTAAATTTTCTTTTTCAAACTGCATTTTTCTTTCTTCCCTTCTTTCTTTAAATTGTAACTGCATTACTTCTATTTATTTTTCCCTTTGTATCTCTTCTATCTGAAACTGAACCTGTCTCTAATTCCAACCTTTTTAGTTGGACTTCCATTTTCAAAATTTCCAAACACTCCTGGGTAAAATTGAAGAAATTCTCTACTTTTGATGATATTGTCAAAAAGCCTGTTGTTTTCACTAAAGATTTCAAACAAAATGTAAAATAGTACTTGGAATTTAAAACCTAGGGGAATTTAAATTTTAATAAACAATTTTCTGAAATATTTTAGGCAAAATTCAAATATCCCAAGGACGAGACCCCAATTTTCTTCTGTTACGTGTAGGCTCGTACAAATGTAACAAAAGAAAGAGTGAAGTCAACAAGCTTTGTACATTTTAACAAAATAATTTATTTCCCTAGAAAACAATGTACAAATAGGAAATAGGACTTACGGTTTGTGAATATAATCGAAAAATTAATTCTAAAGTTGAAAAATATAAGTCCTATCACTAAACAGTTCTAATTGAATCCAGGTTCAAATCTCGATGAAGTTCCAATATGGAAGGCGATGATGTCAGATGAGGTGTTGTACAAATGGCAACAGATCCTCGATTGAGTCACACTTTATAATGTTTCCGTATAGACTTCCAGAATAAATTTCCACCGAATTTCTTCGTTCCAGACCTTTTTATAAAAAAAGTACACTTGTTTAGTCTTCTAGAGAATAAATTATTAAATTCCAAAAAAACAGATGAACTTCAAAAAAAAAAAAAAATTTGGCAACAACAACAGAAACACCTTGTTACCTCAAGGTGTAAGAATACGACTGTCTAAATCTACTAGAGAGCGTCTGTTTAAAGCCACGATTTTAGATCACTTGGTGGATCACGTGACAGGCTACGTGATTTCTAACTTGAACAGCGCAATAAAAAAATGACAATTATCACGCATGCAAGAATAGCCCTATCTAAGAATCAAATTTTCACACTGAACTAAATTTAAAAATAAAAATTTGTTTATTCAGACTAACACGTAGGCCGAAATGACCTTGGCAATAGCCAATCATTTTCGCGTAGTGTTTACAAAATCTATGAACCAAAGTGAGCTAAAAATAGTGCTGAAGAAATATTTTTACGTTCTAAACAAATTGAATATACTGAAAAAATATCAAATCCCGTCAAAATAATCATTACAATAAAATGTAATGAAACAAAATTAAAATTTTAAAAAAAAAGAATTTAAAACCAACACACAAGCAATTTAATTACATATTCGTAACAATATGAACATTAAAAAGCGTACATATGGATATTAAAGCGTTCTTGAAAAGAGCCAGTTCTTGCATATGAGGCAAATACAAAATGTCTGAAACCACTTATTTTAGTAGCTTTTGGGAAAGACATCTGAAGTTTATTTAGGAAGTCATAACCTCAACGTTCCGCTTATTGAACACGGGAACCACGATTTCCGTCAATGGACCAGATATCAGCAACTTCCAAAAATGTCTTTTACGCTGCCTAAAATAAAACAATATCTTTGGCAAAAGCAAATGATTGAGTTAATAATACTTAGTCATGGCTTTTGAAGTAAACACAATCTGTACGTTAAGTAGGATAGACATGAATCTGTATAAAAGGTTTGATACATAGGTACAGTAACTATATGAGGTGCATTAAAGCTTAAATGTTGTCATTTCTAGTCATGTGAAACAACCTACTTCCCGTACTACATCCGAATGGCCTTATGCAAGTTTTAGTTTACACTATATTCAACATATTTCTGGTGTTTGTGGAATATTGTCAATCTTGGTAAAACCATATATATATATATATATATATATATATATATATATATATATATATATATATATATATTCCTATACTTTCCTATATTGTAATAAAACGCGGCACGTTCGTTTGCAGAAAAGGTTTTTAAATGATTCATAAAAATACTAAACTCACTATATATCCCTATCATTTGAGCTTATTAGTCCATCTGTTACAAATCTGACTGATATTATAAATGACAATTTAATGGTAATTTTCACCAATTGGTTATGTTGTACCAGGAAATAATTATCTGGGGACAGTCGATGATTTCCTTCGTCTACGTATTCCAAAACAAGGGGCATGAAGGGATCCTTCTGCAAACCACATCGGTACAAATGATCATACTTACCCTCTGTCACAGGCACTTGCAACAAAGTACAAAGCTGTACATCGAAGAGAAGCCTTTATACAGTTGCAGAACGATTTCCAGCCTTTCCCTCAGCTACCACGAATCAACCCTTCACATGAAGATGTTGCCTTTTCCAGATCTGTCAAAACTGGCTCCCAGTATTGTCATTTCCTTCAATCTATTCAAACTCAGCAGGCTCGTAGAAGAGACGGATTCAACGTTACTAACTGATCTACCAGAAATCTGCAGAACGCTTTAAGTGCTGGATTAGAGAAGCTCTTGTCGGTTTAACCGAAATCTCGCTTCTCGTTTCACTGTTAAAGTACAAAACTCTCATTGACGGACATTTCTTAATCTCTTTTTACTGTCTCAGATTCATCTGAAATAGTATTAAATGCTAGAGTGATATCATGATTAAGCATCAACATGGCCCATGCTACTTTCATTCGTAGTCCTGCGAGAAAGAGACGGTGTCGCAACTAGTATATGCGCGGAACTACTACGGGTTCTAAAAAGACCTGTTGTGATTCACTGGAATGAATTCCGCAAGAGCAGTCCCTTTGTGGTACAAAGAGTCATTCGCTTTTATAGAGCTATGGATGTGGACTCAATTGTTAACTGCTGAAGATATGAACACTCCTTGTCCAAATTTTAGTGGACATACAACACCGTCCTTTTCAAGCGAAAATGAATCTCTCATGTTGTATTTAGATCACCTCTTCTAGCATCGTGTATGCATCAATATAGTTGTTGTAATGTAAAAGCTGATATATGTTAATATCTGACAGGATATGTGTCCAAAACGCAATATTTGGTCTACACTAAATCAAGAAGTAACTTATTAACTGTAGTCTCATGGCAACCAGTTTCTTACCACACGTTGAAGTTTGACTGCAAGCTAATCATGTCTTTGTTAAAGTTCTGCCTCTCTTATAATGTGTTCAGATTAGGGCTTTGCTTCCTGTGTGTTCTTGTTATGGATTGTGCAAGAAAACTTCTATGGGGAAATTCTGTTGGGTTATATAACTTCATTGATTCTTCTACCAGCATCTATAGCTCTTCTGTAAAATCAAGCTACCATGCTCGATATTTGGACTTAGATCATATCGCCTGCAAACAGAGAATTATCTTGGCATATTATGGCATATTCTCTTACATGCTTACCAATCTAGAAAGTAGGTGCTTCTTGCAGATCATGAAAAATTGATATTACATCTCAAATTAACATCATTTAGCTTTTTACACTTGAATGCTATACTTAAGACTTTAACGGGTTGCTTTTTTTAAATGTAGCAAATATGTATTATGATTTGTTACATTCCTATATTCTGCACAGATCAACTCCGTAGAATTCAATTTCATTGTTCAAGATTTATGTCAGGCAGCCTTTAACTTTTCTACGGTATTGGCAATTCCATCATCTAGTTCAGTTAAATCATCAACATCTATAGGCATTTTATCGAGCTTTTGGAAGAGTGCAATATTACCAGCAAGTGCTCGATACTCCATTCCCAATTCTGCTGGGCATTGTATTAACTCATCGTTGTGTACTTAGCAAAGAGAACACATAATCAAATCTCTCGCTCGAAGACCAGTCTTGAAACCCCGTATCTAATCGTCAGCTGCACATAACCTAAATATACTTGTAGCCAAATTAGCAAATAACAACTATTTATCTTGTTTATGGAGTTTCGATATCCATCGCACCCTTTCATACGTGCACAACATTTATCTTAAGCATCAGATGTTTCAATGATGCTATTAGAATCTGTTTTCCCGGCGTTTTCCAGGGTTTATCCTCCACCAGTGATACTGGCCGCCATGTATAGCCTATCTTGTGCTGAAAAATGGCGTTAAACCCTTCAACAACAACAACTTCCAGGATGAACCTTGTCATCTCTCTAGATAAAATAGGATTTATATGTTAGTTTTTGGTGCACACAAAACTGTTTCACTTAAAGTAAATATGCTGTCATGC
>JAECUM010045765.1:0-26022 GCA_016617855.1 Megalonaias nervosa
TATCAGTCCTACGTTTACTGCTTGAGAGAGAGCACTAATTACCATGTCAAAGCATTAGGATAATAATGATGAAAACTGTAACCCTTAGCCAGTGTTTGCAAGATATTAGCTGTATATTACCATGAAGCAACATGATGATGGAATTTTTTACATCACTGGAACCTTGGAGATACACCCTATACGATGAAAAATTGCTAGCTACCAGCTTTGATTGAGACCTCTTATTATGATGATCAGTTGAGAAATCCCTGTGCTGGAACATAATAGTAAACGGACATTTTTGAAAAATAAATAAATTTGAGGGCTGAATGCAGTATGTAGTGAATCGATGATAGCAATAAACCTTTTACACTAAAAGTTTTGCAAGGTTTGAACTTCATCTTTCTGCTTGGGTACACTTTTTTACATGCTTTCAAATTAAACACCCATGGCCAAGTTAAGGTGTGTATATATATATACATTGATATATGTTGAGAGCATCTTTGGTCTTTTAATATTTGTACTTGCATACTATATGAAGAACCACAACAAAAAAACTGTTAAAGGATGGAGACTTGTAGAGCTGAAACAAATACCACATTTTCCTATTTGAATATTCATTGAAGTTTTCAGATATGATTTGAATATATGTTGATGTTACTCAAAGTACCAAATTCATTCTCCTTTTTGCCTACTTTGGTATTTATGGACACCCCCACCAAACCCACTCCCGATTAAGCTGCATTGAAAACAATGTGAACTATGTCATATAAATCTAATTAAATGACACTGTAGGCATCTTGATGACAATTTTGAGGATTCATTGTAAAAGTCAAATCAGTGTGTTATTTTTCCAGTTTATCTTCAAACTCAGTACAACCATGAATGTTCCTTTTATGCTGAAGACAGACTGTAAAGAGATGAGACTTCATTACCTGTTCAGTTAAATGCTGGGTCTATCTCAACAATTTCTTAATGACATGATTTGTACTAATGCACAGCAAAACAGAGTAGCAAGCTTTATTACAACAGCAAGCTTGCAAACCTTACATCATAAATGGTTCTGTTCCAAAGTTATATTAATGGTGGGTCACATGTACGTTTTAATGATACAAAGTTGACATTTGCATTACTGACTTTTAAGTAAATAATTAAAATGATGGTGTCAGATTTTAAGCATATTAATTCCATAGCTACGTAATGACTTCAAAAATTTAAGAAGAAAAAACAAATGTAAACATATATTGGAGTTAACGTTACAAGGCAATGCGATCAGGTGGTGGGTGTAATGGTTTGTGGGATTGATTACAACTGGTCTGACGGAATGAATGACTGAAAAAGGAAGAAAAAATATCGAGTGGAGTTTGGTTTAATTGATGCATTAAAAGCTTTGTAAACTCTATTATATACCATGTTCTTCACCAACTTGCATTATTACATGTTATCTTTTAAAGAGTATAATGAATATAAATGGTGATGTTGTGAGTACTATGACTATTCAGAATTTTGACATGATTATCTTGCAAGTTTGCATTTGATGTGATTTGGAAGGTTTGAAGTTAATCCAGACCTGCCAACTCTTATGATTTTTCCGTAAGGCTTACAAAAATTATCCTCAAAATACAGACAAGCAAAAACTACGGAAAAATGATCATTGCCGAAAAATCCGGATAATTGGTACATCCGTGTTTGATATGGATCCGGGTTTCATATTAGAATTAGTGATATTAGTCAGGGAACCAGACTAACTGTACAGCAGTACCCCAGACGCTTTAAACTGCACCTGTTTGTTCATGCAAAGTGTCTTCATAATAAAACTGTTGATTATATAATTTTTTGAAAATGGTATTCAGGAAGCGATACATGTTTAAGACAAAAGGGAAAATAAGCTGATTAAAAAAAGTGTTAATAATCGACACATAAGAATAAAAAGGAGTATTCAGATTCTTGTGAATAAAAGCTGGAAAGGACACAATTACGCTTATTGGACATCACATACCAATTTGAGTGAAATGGAAAAAAGAATTTCCAAAGAATTACACAAAGTTGAGAGATAGCAACAAGCCATTGAGTTGCATTGGGCTTGGAACTAAAGTTTGTGCAACTGTACTAGTGGTAACCCATACAGGGAGACCGTTTCGCTGATGCCTGCAAGCAGTTTGGGCTCACCATCAGCCTAAAAAAGACAAACGTCAGTGCTCAAGATGTCATCACTGCCTCCTCCATCAAAATTGACGGCACCACCCTGGAAGTAGTCAACAACTCTATTTACCTGGGGTCAACCATCAGCAACACTATTTCGCTTGATGTGGAGCTGGAGAGAAGGCTTGGAAAGGCAAACACCATCATGGCCCGACTAACAAAGAGGGTGAGGGAAAACAGCGCGCTGACAGTGCACACCAAGATTCAAGTTTACCAATCCTGCGTTCTGAGCACCCTCCTATATGGAAGTGAGACCTGGAGCACCTACATGAGACAAGAGCGTCGACTCAACTCTTCCATATACGGTGCCTACAACGCATCCTAAAAATCAGCTGGCAAGACCACTTCCCACACAGCGAGATCCTTCAGCGTGCAAGTATCCCAAGCATGTACTCCCTGCTGAGCAAACGCCGCCTTCAATGGCTGTGACACGTCCGACGCATGAAGGATGGGAGGTTGCCAAAGGGCATCCTATATGGCCAGTTGGCCACTGGCACCAGAAGAGTCGGCTGCCCCTCACTCTGCTTCAAGGATGTGCGCAAGAGGGACATGAAGGCATGCGGCATTTCACCAGACAGCTGGGAAGTGCAGGCCGAGGACTGAGGCACCTGGAGACTGACGGTCAGCAAGGGCATAGCAGTCGCTGATGGGAGGAGAGTCCAGCAGGGCGCAGAGAAACGCGAGAGAAAGAAGAGTGCAGCAGTAACCCAAGCAACTCAAATTTCCCAGTACGTCTGCACCAACTGCAATAGGGACTGTCACTCGCGCAACACAACAGTTAATGCCAAAACCCCAGAGATAGACAACACTCCAAGGGCGCTACTCACATGGTCTCCCGAGACTGAGCTGCCAACGATGATGATGACTAGTGGTAGATAAAGTCTATGCGTACTTTACAAACTTTTCAGTTGAACATAATGTTTATCATTGTTACGCCGAACTTTTACTTACGTTTTCCAGCTTTATAATAGCGGTTATTGATATTTTGTTACACCTTACTGAAAACTGGTCAGTCTTACAGAGACAAATCAACTGCCTTACTGATACGGACTTATCAGGGTTGGTAGGTCTGTTTATCCCTTGTAAATTAATTCAATGTTGCACAGTTCACATTTCAATTTTTTTTTCTTTTTCTTTTACAGAATTCTGCCAAGCTTGCTAATATAACAAAATGAAGATTCTAATACCAATTTTCTTCTAAAATATTTGTTAAAAAATATTTTGATCTGAAAGTTAAGATATTCGTTTCAGATGTAGAAACTTGTCAAAGACATGACATGGGAATAATGTGTTATCTTATATTGGGCGGAATTTGCCTGCCAATCTTGCATCTAGAATAGACCCAGGGTGAGAACCACATGGGGGTGAAGGGAGCTGATAGATTTAGATTGCTGATGAAGTGATAAAGAATATAATTTAATAATAAGCAGTGTTTAGTTTCTCTTTGTCAGAGTTTATGTCCAAAATCTGGATGCATCTTGATCAATTTGAAATTATATGAAAAGTAGCTTTCATACTGTGAACCTGGTTTCATGCATCACTGAGTTTGATTAAGTTTGTTTTGGTATTTGATATGTACTTGACACTGTTGCTTGTAAAGCAAAGAAACTTTGTTTTATAACTGATGAGTGGTACACCACAATATCAAAACCAGGTCGCTCTGACCTGAGTTACATGTTTAGTGCATTTGATTAGAATCTAAAGAATCAAATTTACCACAATGTCCAGTGTATGTTCGTTCATCTGGAGAAAAAGAGTATTCATTAAACTAAATAAAATAACTTTATAAGTTAGTAAGCTCCACAGCTCTATCACTGAAGTGCTTGAGAATGCTCTTTTGCATACAATTCAGCATCTGTAGGATGAGTGAGGTCAAGTTATACTCCAGTTCCATTCAATTATTAGACTTTTCAGATATATGACTGAAGTGCTTGAGATGGCTGTATGGCTCTAAATTTAAGCAGCTGTATGGTGAGCACTGTTAAGCTTGTGAGTGTGATGCCATGATGAACTGTTAAAAAGTAAAATAAAATAATGCTTCTGTGATATATGATCACTCTGAATAACAGATGAGATGGTCCTAATAGAAATGATTTGGTTGACTTTGGTATTTTAAAGCACAGAAACACAAGCTATTTATTGCCGAGACAATTGGAGTAAAGTGCATGACCAAAGGACACCATGGTAACCAAACCTGAACCTGTTTGGTTGCCATTCTGGCACACTAACCTTGTACTAGTCACTGCAGCTCCTGCCTCAGTCAGTCACCTCTTATGACACACATTGGGCATATTCTACATCTCTGAGCACACAAAGGGGAGAGGGCTTAATAGAAATGAAAATATGCCATTGTGTGAAAATATGGTTTGGGTGGGGATGGGTCAGCTGATTAGAGGATCAGCTATGCTAAAAACAACCAGATACATACTTTGCAAAGTTCTTCAAACTGTATGTTAGACATTCCAGCTGTCAGTGTCAGGATGACAACAACGGACAACTGGCAAAAATTGTGGACAGTTCACTTTTGTACTGATTGACATCTCTCAGGGTAAACACGTTTTCACTCCATAACCAGGTCAGCGTGACAGGCAACTTGTTTTCAGACCATATTAGATATTATGAAACTAAAATAACTAGAAAACAGGACTATCTATATCATGCACCCTGAGAAGATTAAGTCCTACATAGTAAAATATTGATCAAGAAAGGCCTTAAGTATACTTTACAAACTTTTTAGTCAGAAATAATATTGCCTTTGCTGACTCAGATCATGCTTCTGAACTTCTCAAATGCATGTTTTCCAAGTTGACTATAACAGTACATGATGTTTTGTTACACCTTATTAAAAATTAGTCTGACTTAACGGAGAAATATTGACTGCCTACTGAAATGGTTTTGCTTCAGTTCGCAGGTCAGCGGGGTTAGAAATAAAATTGCAGCTCAGCAGCCCTGGTTGGTGTCAATTTCATTTTCGCCATGTGGCAATTTCTTTTGGTCATCATCATTAAAATAATCTATTTTATGCCTGCAGAGGGTCAAAAAACCGTTATATTAAACCCACATACATGTCTCATGGCATTGGTTTTTCTTTTTCTTTTTCTTTTCAGGTTGTCATTGTGTCCAATGTGACCACAGATTCAGAACAAAAGGGGGTTTCTTCAATCATGTAAAGTTTCACATAAAAGGTAATTTTTAACAAACCTCTAGTGAAGTTGAAAAAAATGATAATTTTTAACTTTTTTAATCATGGGTCATTGTTGTTTTTGTAGAGGATAGGGACTATTTAATGGTGCCTTTCCTTTTGTTCATTTCATTCTTTTGACCGTCTGTCCCAGTTTCATTTATGTGCATTAATTTCCTTACTTATGGCTGGACCTTTAATTAATCTAGTAGGTAGCTTGAAATTGATGGCCAGATTAGATTTTCAGGTTACACATCCAAATTTCACATTTTTAAAGCCCCTGATTGTCTAACCAACCCACTTTCACAAGATCTTCTGTTATCATCATTGGGTTTCATTCAGATTAGGTAGGTATGCAGTTTGATATTGATGAGACTTGGACTGGGTTTGATTGTCAGCTCTCTGCAATCTTATTTGGTGAACTGATAGCCACTGAGTGTCTGACCCACCCACCTTTGTTTCTCAACAGTAACTCTTTTAATTATTATCTTTGGATCACAACCCAACTTGGTATACAGCTTGATACCAATCAGACTTGTAAAGAAATTTATTGTCACTGTTTTAACTCGTCATTCATTATTTTATAGTAGTTATTGCCACCTGTTTTTTTGGGGGGGGACCCAATATTAGATTTAAGTCGGTTGTGATATTGAGCATTGTATCAAGAAGGTTTAAATGACCAGAGTACAGTGTGTGTTATTCATAATTTAGCTTTATATAATCTAATATGAAGCAAGCAATCCTTGATAGAACTATTTCCATGATGGCCTTTGAAAAAGTGTACGTGTTTGGGGAGTGGGGGGATCAGTTAATCTGATTTGATTGTTCCCGTAGTTGGATAGGTGGATGATTACCTGTTCAGTGTTGCCCTATGTTAGTGTAAGACGTTCCCTAAGCACAATGAGCCGAGTAATTTACCCATCTAAATCTGTCAGAGCAACAAGTTACCCTGCACCCCTGTTGGGGGATGACCAAATCCCTCATGTTACTTTAAAATCTTTATCTGCTACTTCAAGTTTTATGGAATGCCTTGTATAGGTTTATGTACACCCTACCATATACAGTGCACACCACATAAGAACTTTGCTTACAGTATGTGCTAAATTTTCATGAAGGAATGTGATCAAATGGCAGGGTGATTGGTTCTCAATGGGTGAACCTGGACCAGAGTGCAAACCCGTCCTGTCTACTGGCATTGCAATACATTTTTGTCAAGTGTACCAACTTCTAACCTGCAAGGCAAAAGCTTTTTTATGTGGACTAAACTGAAGAAATTTTATGGTGATGCACCACCAGAGAAAATCATAGATTGCGGGGGGGGTGGGGGTGGAATGTGGTTTATATACCAAATTTTGGTCCTATAATGTAAGGATTTTATATTTATTTTCCTTTATCTTTTATTGTATATACCTTTTACAACGTTGTACACTACTATTTTATCTTTTATCTTGTTTACATATGTTTGGAAAGGTTTGTCTGTCATTTTATTTTATTTATTTTGTGCAATTCTTTGTTATTCCTTTAGAACTTAATTTTAAATTGGCACCATGGATCAAGAATTGTGCTGACAGGCCCTAAACCATATACATATATCCATACATACATGCATGCCTACATTACTTTCTGAAAAAACATACCATATGTGTATATCCCCCAATTATCCAGTATATAGTATTCCTTCAAAAGCTGTTGATGGGTGCCATGGAATACCACCTTATAGTTAGACAACTTTAAATGAAATATATTTTGCATGTAAAACTGAGATCTATGACTATACCGACAGCATAGCAGCAAATGTGAAATAATAAATGGCCCAGTAGTGAGGGGGTGCTGTACTTACTGAATTGTTGTGTCCCCAAAACATTCAGTATAGACTGTAAATTTTTAAATTGTCATATATCCCATCTAGTTAGTGTCTAATACACCAATGTGGTTCACACAACCTTGAAAAATCGTTGAATCTGAGGAATTACTTTAAAAACTCCTTGAATTGTGTAGCTCCATGAATTTATGTGAGGGAATACAAAACGTTAATATTGTATAAAATATATCAGTTTCTCACTGCAAGACTTTTGTGTACATGCTTTCCAAAAGTAATGAAATCGGATAAAATTGTGAGGATCAAATGAAAGAACAGTTGCTAGATGGACTAAAGTCACTTTGCAGTAGTGCCTTGCTAATTACATCTGTACAAGGATAGCTAATTTATTAAGAATGTGGCCAAACTAGGAATGAGCTGTATGCAGTTCAAAATGGGCGCATGACCCATTTTCTGTATGATAAAGTACTCCATGCAAACCTTTGGAAGTCCTGACAATTTTGAAAGTTCTTGCAAAATCCTTAGAAAAAAGCTCACCTGGGCAATCTAAACCATAACAGATAAGCATACAAACACAGAAAGATGCATGAACATGTACACACACACACACACACACACACACACACACACACACACACACACACACACACACACACACACACACACACACACACACAGATTTCATGACCCTGAAGCATCCAGTATTTTATATTGAATTACCATGTAGCCCAACCATCCAGTGTATATATTGAATTACCATGTACCCCAATCATCTAGTGTATATATACTGAATTGTCATGTCCCCCAACCATCCAGTATATATGCTGAATTGCTATGTCCCCCAACCATTCAGTACATATACTGAATTGCCATGTCCCCCAAACATACCATATATATATATATATATATATATATATATATTGAATTGTCATGTCACCCAACCATCCAGTATATATATACATATATTCAATTGCCATGTCTACCAACCATCGAGTACAGTACTGTATTTGCACTTCTGTATACAGATATTTAAAAAGGTTGAGACTGATCGTGATGTATGCCAATAAACTTAATCTAATGCTACACAGACAGACAAGCTGACACACTGATAAGGACACACAAATTGTTACCACCATAGATATCTCATTTAGGAACATGTATAGAATAAACCAAATGTTTGGGCTTCTTTCACACGGTTAAGTTTACATGCTTGCTCACATGAAAATTTCAAGATGTTAAGAAGCAAACTTTTTCCAAGGTTTTCGTCCCGGGGACCAGTGTCTTTTTAAATGGCATTCCAGCTAGGTAACTCTTCTTTGTGAAATGAATGCTTGGTAAGATGTAAAAAAACAACAGGAAGAAGAATATTTAACAAAATTTGTTTGAATTTCTTATTCATTTTGATTAACATTTTTTTCGGGGAAAGACTATACGCTTTACAGAAGGTTTTGGGGCACGTCAGGCACTTTTCCAAAGGAAATTTGTAGATGGACAGGTACTTTAAGATTTGAAAATTGAAGCTTGTTTGAACTAGATTTAAGTAGGTTTTGTTGTTATGGAATTTTGTATATTTTTATTGTGTATTTTGCTTGCAGCAGAGAAAAACTTTCTCAAGACTGTACTGCAGAAACCCCTAAAGATATCAATAATATTTTAAACATTTATCAAAACTTATTTGATATTTCTTAATATGCATTCATTGTGCTTTTTTGGCTCATAGAAAATCAAAATCATTTTGTATACGCCTGTCTTCAAAGCCTTGTTTATCCATCTATTAATATTTGCTGGTCTGGACCATAACTTTGTAACTGTCGGAGAAATTTTCATGAAACTTTGCTCATGTATATATCATGACCAGTCAGACTCCGTGTGTCATGTACCATAGTCAGGCCCAGCCTGTAGGTCAAGATCGAAGGAGAATGTAACTCTGTAACTTGTATCTTTGACCATGATTTAACGTTTGCACACCTGCCAACTCCTACAAAGTTTACTGAAAATATTCCTAAATTATGGACTTATGGAACAATAGCCAGAACTTTGAAAATACTATTGTTGCAGTCAAATCTAAATATTGGCTTGTCTAGGTTTGGTCCAGATCACACTGGAGTTGGTCAAGGAAACAGGCTAATTTTACATGGTATATCACAGACACTTTAATCAACCAAATGCCCATAACCAGCAAAACTTTTGCATATACTTTAGGCATGGTTTGTATGCTGTCCATCGAGTGAAAACATGTTGAAATTGAAGGGGACAATCAACCTCTTAACAAGTCCAAAGACTCCGGACAAATGTATAGAAAACATTATTCAGATACTATGGCAAGCATGTGAAAAGGGCAGGAAAAGCAGAAACTGTAATTATTGGACATCATGCTGTGTCAGTATGAGCACTGCTCATGGATGGAAAGATGATTGCTGCGACTACAAGAATGAACAATAAAAACACACAAAGGTTACATCAAGTTGATCCATCAAGAAGTCATTGACTGCCATGTGGTTTGTAGATGCAGTGAAACTGAACTGAATGTCATTTAAGGTGAAGTGTTTAACATAATATTGCTTTCCCTTAATTGGACCACACTTCTGAACTTTTCAAATGCATGTTTTCCACATTGACAATAGCAGTACATGATACTTTGTTGCACCTTACTAAAACGTGGTCCAACTTGCAGACAATAATGGCTGCCTTACTGAGGTCCATTTAGTATTGACAGGTCTGCTTTTATACCACTCAAGAGATTTTAATGAAACTGTAGCCAGTTATATATCATAACTAGATAAGTGTGTCAGGTACCATAGCCATGCCCCCTGCCTCAAGGGCAAGTTCACTGCAATGGAAATGTAAATCTGCGACTGATAATCCATGTCTGGAATATAACTTTGTAGCCACTGAAGATATTTTAATGAAACATTTGCCAGTTATGTATCATGTATAGATGGTATGTCAAATACCTTAGCCATGACCTCTACCTCAAGGTAAAGATCAAATGCAACACTGACTTGTATCCTTGTCCACACTATAACTTTAGATATTGTAATAAAACCTTTAACCTGTTATATATTATGACTAGACTGTGTGTTACATACCATTGCCATCACGGTCAAGGTTACTGCAAAGGAGAATATAAACCAATGACCTGTTTTGACGTATTGTTGTGTAGATGGAACTGTTGAACCAGTGGAGATATTTGAATGAAATTGTAGCCTGTTATATAAAAATTGTCTTGACATTGTCTTGTGTATTCAGTCATACCACTCTTCCTTTCAAGGTCAAGGTCACAACAAAGAATAATTTAAGCCAGTTGCTAGTTTCCAGGTCTCACTTTTAACCCCTACAGATATTCTGATCAAACTTTATCCAGGTTCACACCTATCATACCAGAGTCAAATCCCTAGCTCAGAGTTCAAAGTTGGGAAAAAAAACTCACAAGGTGTGCATGTCATGTGTCATTTGTGGTATTCGTGTTGTAATTTTATTTTTATGTTGTACATTGTAAATTTTGATAACTGTAATATAAACCACTCAGATGCATTGGTCCTTGTGTATCTCAATGACTTTTTTAACCCTGGAAAACTTGAAATAAATGAATGTTTGACTGATAAATCTACCCCCAAACTACCAAGAGGTTTTAAAGTTCTGATGCTGGGATACCATAATAACAATAAGTCTTGTAACATGAAAAAGTAAAAACAAATGTGCATCGTAAGACTTGCATGCAGATAAAATGTATACAATTTTTGGTGTCACAAAACCTGTAGGCACAAAAAAATGTAAAGACAAAATTGTGAAGATCACCATGCACCACAAAATCATGTTTATGTTACATAAGATTATGATAGATAAAATATGCCGATCAATCAGTAGACAACAAAAAAGTTTTAGGTGTACCAAAACTTACAGTACATGATAAAATTGCTTTAACTTCATGTCCCAACTTTTATAGGTCATACAAAATTACTTTTAAAAATAATTAAGGGTGTCCCAAGACTTTTATTTCCTCAAGACTTACTTGTCATTACGGTAATAAATCCAATTCATGAAATATACTAAGGAACATTACGGTAATAAATCTAATTTATGAAATATACTAAGGAACAGATAATAAACTACATCTTGATTTATAGACAACAAATTATGCTATACAGTTCCAAATAAAAACTATAAGTATTTTGATATGTTATAATTTACTGAACTCCCCCAATAAGCTGTTGTCCAGTAAAAACTAGAAAAGATCAAAAAGAGCACATCTAGACTTAGGTTGCTTCAGCTTGTCAGCAACGTTGTTGTCATATATATGAATGAATTTTGATCAGACTTTGCAAGTAAGCTTATGTCAGCAAAAAATGACTGATACTCAAGGATTTGTTGGGGCAAGTTTTAGTTTACATCGTCTTTAGTTTCTATTAGCTGAGCTTGTTACATTTCTAGAGGTTATGTGAGGAATTTGGACTTTGTATTTGGGCTTACATTATATTAATGGGATCACATGTTCATTTTCAGTTTCCACTGTTTACTGCAAACCAAAGAGGCCATGCAAATTCTGTGGACAGCTCTATTCAAAACTGAAGAGACATAATCCAGGTTCATAAAGATTGTAAGGAAGTGAAACCTATAATAGAAAATCCTGGTCAGCAAAGAGCAACTATGAGCACAATTAGAAAAGAGGGTATCTTTGAACAGAACAAGTTGCAGTGCACAAAGGAAAACCGATCATTTCAGTCTCAGAAATATTGTGAGGGGAATATAGTTTGTTGCCCAAATTGGAAGGGATTTTATGCAAAGAAATTCTTCTTCAGGCATAGAGATAAATGTCACTTGGACAAATGTGCATTTCAAAACCCATTCCAATGGATATGCTAGCTACTGAAGGTGATACAGTAGATATCAGCTTTCAAGACCTGTTGAACTCTCTGAGGACAGATGAAGTAGGATCTGTATGCCACAGAGATTTTACTATAAAGCTAATAGGAGCACGTTTGTGGGGAAAAAGTAACAAAAGCAGAAAAAAACAATGGAAGTGAGAAAAAGTGTTCGCTAAGGCATCAGAACATTGGAAAGACTTTATGTAGAGTTCAAATCTTTTGAGAAAAATGAACGAATAGAATCTGTAGAAATGTTCAACCGTAAAAATTTAGTTGTCTTAAAAGAGCTATCTACAAAATAACAGACAAGGAAGATTCAAGCATCAAGTATGGCTTAAAGGAGAATATCTACTACTTACTGATAACAAGTGCAGAAATCTTGAAAGGAGAAGCATTGCAGGGTAAACAGGGAGAAGTAAAAGCAACGGAGTTGGACTACTTTGTCTCAGTTTTAAAGTTGAACAGAGGAACAGTTAGTTCCTCAATTTTTATAAGAGTTCTCATTTCCTATTTGCAACGGAATTCCGTGTATAACAAAGTCTTCTAAACACATTTATCTTACATTTTTCAGTGGATTGCTATGAAACTTGGTAAATGATGTAGTCATTGACTCTCAATGTGCATATCAACAAATAACTTTGTTCTTCAGTTATTGCCATTTTTATTAATTTAGCTCAATACAGTGTATGTCATAACCTTGTAAATGCAAATAGTCTGTTTCTGATGGATCCCTGTCAAACTTGATCCATTTTATGTCATCATCTGAAGATGCACGTCAACAAATTACTTTATTCCTGCAATAGTTGCTTGAATTATTGTCTTTTACTTGCAGCTTGATGTAGTGCATGATTGAATCTTGTGAATGCAACTACTGTCAAAGTTTTCAGTTCATCTCCATGAAAGATAATTTGAAGATGCACATTTTGCCACATTACTGCCCTCCTGCAATTTTTGTTGATGAATTATTGCCCTTTTTTGTCTTACAGTGACAGATTATTGTGCATGCGACTAGTCCTGCAGTGTTTGATACATCACTGTGAACTTTGGGTACATATAATGTAAATGTGGGGCAGATATAAAAACAGTTATGTCTATACTTTTGTGAAGGAGTTAGAAAACCAGACATAATTGACCTTGGGTTCCAGTGAAGGTCATAGTTTGTATTTTTGTACATGCCCATAGCGCAGATCTTCATATGCAATATGTATCTCCACATTTTCTTCATATGCTTATAGGGTGGTATGTCATCAGTCCAGCCTTTAGCACAAGCTTGTTATCGCTACACCACCTAAACTAGTTCAGGATTGCCATGAAACTTTACACACACCTTCATCCCACATACTAGTTGGTCCTAAATGAAAATGGTGCCATTTGGACATCTAGTATGGCTACCACAGTGGCCATCTTAAAAATCTTATCACTACTCCTACTGAATAGATGAATGGGTTTTCACTATGCTATGATGCTTAGTTGGACCTAAATGAAAATGGTACTGATCTGGAGTCCAATATGGCCAGCACAGCAACCATCTTGAAAATCTTGTTATTGCTACTCCTTCTGACCAAAAGTAATATTACTATGGAGTTTTCTCTAGAAGTCTTCTAGTTGGTCCTAAATTAATATGGTATCACTTGCACAACCGATATGACCATCTTGAAATCTTATCACTGATCTTCCTGAATGGAAGGTCATATTAGCATGTTTTTTTTTACTAAATGACCTCTTGTAGTATCTAGTTGGTCCTAAAAGAAAATGCTGCTACTCAGACATTCTGTATGGCTGCTGCAGTTACCATCTTGAATATCTTGTTATCACTACTTCTCCTGAATGAATGGTCATATTGGCATTGGGTTTTCACTGTACGACTTCTTACCATGTCAGGTTGGCTGATCTTACTTCCAATATGGCCACCATAATGGTCATCATGACAATCTTGTTGCTACTTCTACATGGCTAGTCATATCGATATTGTGCTTTCACCACAGGACTTCTTATGATGTCTAGCTTGTCCTAAATGGAAATGGTGCCAATTTGATATCCAATATGGCCATCATGGCAGCCATCTTGAAAATCTTATTTTCAGTACTCCAAAAAGAACAGAAAGTCACGTCAGCTTGAGGTTTCCACCAGAAGACTTCTTATCATGTCTTCTTGGTACTAAATGAAAACATGGTGCAGATGTGACAAACAGTATGTCCGCAACAACAGCTAATTTGAAAATCTTGTTATTGCTGAAGAAAATTAGAGATGGTTTCAATACTCAGCAGTTAAAATTTTTATGAAATGTTCTTATCTTGAATTCCTGGAAATTCTTTCTGGCCAGTAGAATGTCAGTCCCTGAGGAACTGTTGTTTTTCATATGGAAAACATAACACTGAACATGGCCATTTTCTTATGTAGGAAAATACAGAGTGTATAATTTTGCTATTTTTTCCCACTGGAGTAAAAATGTGGCATGTTGACTTGCAATTCAGTATGGGCAGAAACCAGAATTTACACCTGCAGCAGACTCCATTATACACATTTTGTAAAATTGGAGCATTTTATAACATAAAAGTACATATATTACCAAAAACAATGCCAGAGACAACATTTTTTATTTTATTTAATCGTATAATGGCAAGCTAATTAACACATTGCGAAGTTTGAAAGCACTGGTCAGCTAAATTCTGCTTCTTGATAAACTCTGGTGAGTTCCAAGTGTTTTGAGTCTGATTCATAAGTTGCATCTGAGTATAAAGATTCCCATTAAAATTTTTGCTTTTACAGAAATAATGAGGATAATATTTTTTTTTATATGATGGGAGAGGGAGAAAAAAACTTGGTTGTGTCTGTTGAAGGTTCTATATTCTACTTATGCTGTCCAGCTTCACTAGGAAATATTAGTCCGACAAAATAATTTTTACTTTATTTATGATATATTGATCCTATGTACATATACAAATAAATTTTGAGCAGAGTTTGTATTTAGTGTATTCCGGTAAAGTTGATAGAGGGCACTCGGACAAAGGTCAACACTCGGAAGAAGGGGGGGGGGTGAATGACAGTGATGTATGTAATTGATGGTGAAAGGGAGTATCTTATTTGATTCGAAGATCTATACTAATCTCATTCACAATAGTGATTATGTGCATGTTCCATGAGTTTTGGAAGGCCTCTGATTTTTAGCTCTACTGGTCATAAATCAGAAGATCTTGTGGGATGGCCTGTTGTCCATCATCCATCTGTGAGCACAAGTTTATTATTATTACTTCTTCAAAACTATTTGGAGGATTGACATGAAACTTGACACAGAGACCATCTTGAAAATCTTTTTATTGCTTCTTCTCTTAAATGGATAGTATTGTCAGCGTGGAGGTTGTAGTAAAAGACTTCTGATGATGTCTAGTAGGTCCTAAAATGAAAATGATGCCGATATTACATCCGATATGGCCACCTTCATGGCCATCTTAAGAATCTTATCTCCACTCCTTCTCAATAGCTGGCCATATCAACATGGGGTTTTCACTAAAAGACTTCTTACGATATCTTATTGGTCCTAAATGAAAATGGTGCCAATTTTATATACATTATGGCTGCTATGACATCCATCTTGGCAATCTTGTTATAGCTACTCCTACTGCAAGGATGTTCATGTTGACATGGAGTTTTGACTAAAGACTTCAGATGATGTCTAGTTGGTCCAAAATGAAAATGGTAACAATCTTGACCCCAATATGGCTGTCACAGCAACTAATGTGAAAATCTTGTTACTGCTCAAGAATATCAGCAATGGTTTCAACACTTATTGGTTAAAAAGAAAACATGCACTTATACTGATGTCCTGAAAATTATTTTCGGCCAGTATAGCATCAGTTCATTCGAGAGGCTCTTGTTTACTTTTTGAATTGTCATTTATTTGTAGAATCCCCAAAATTGTGAGGTGTGTTGCACTGGTAGTGACCCTCTTATGCTTAATATTAACTGTGACAAAAGTGCACACCTATTAAACATTGGGCTACAAGATTCACTATATCATTTAAACCCTTGTGTGCCTCACAAAAAACTGTACTAAACCTTATTTTTCTAGTTGTATCATTCCTTCCTCGAGTTAGAGAACATGATTCAAAGTTATCGTAAGTTAACATTGTACCCTAATTATTTTGTCAGCCAGGTGATTGATCTCAGACCCACATGAGCCTCTTACCTCTAACATGGTTCATGCTAGGATCACCAAACTTTGGCAAATGTTTTGTGGCTCATATACTGTATTTTGCTATGTAAAATCAGTCCTACTCAGTAATAACAAATACACATTTGCCTTCTCACACACACCATTTAGTTTTAATTTGCATGTTTTAACTCTATGTGCAGCTAGAGGCTTTTTATTTTGTGAAAGCTATGGGACCCCTTACACAGTACACAAAATTCAGTATCCATGAAAACGTATTTTACCCAGTTCACAAAATTAGGTATCCATGAAAATTTAATTTTTCACTGAACCACAAAATTAATTGAATTCACAGTATCCTATTGCTTCGTTAAAAGTGAACTTTTCGTGTGGTTCTGCATTTGTTGTGCATTGTCAGTCACCAGTTGTCTATTGTGTACCTTGAGCAGAAATTTAAATTGTACATCCTCACCTTTTACATTTTTAGCTGACTTGACCACAGTGTTCACATGTATGGTTGTGGATGAAATATTATGCTGATTAAACAAATTTTAATTTTAATGTGTGCTCTTTTTTATTGCTTTGTTGAAATATAGTATGTAAAAACATTGACGTAAGACTCATATGAGTATAGAGTTGTTTTGTTTTTTTAAAAAGCAAGGAAAACTTTATGCAAAATGATGTGTTTTTGTGTATCTACCTTCCTCACATACAATGTCAGTGATGTAACTCACTCTATAAGGAAGTACTGTTCACTTTAAGTCTCCCCATTTCTAACTTTCATTTCTTCCCTTTCTTTCCTCCTTACTTTCGCAACTTCATACACAATGCCATACACATTTTAATGAAGTTTCTCCTTTTATCTTCTTTTTTTTTATTCTCATCTTTTATCAACACCTTCATTGTTGATCTTTGTACTCTGTATACCGTGCCTAAATGCTGATGTTTTAGCTAAGAGAATCTTCACTATGACTTCAACAATTTAAAATTGTTTTCATAATTCAGTTTCATCGGCCATATATTCACATATATTTACAATGTTTGTATCATCAAAAGGAGAAAAACATTATAAACCATTGGCTTTCGTTCTAATCCTTTACTTTCTGTATTACAGAACTTGTAATCTCGAACTATACAGTTATGAAATGAAATATGTTTAAACTAAAAGCCTTATTTACAGTACTGAAATAGCTTACAATATGTGAAAGGATTGATTTTCACAAGACATATCTTGTGCATGATGTCTAAATGGAGCTGCTCCAGAGTACCTACAGGATTTATGAAACTGTTACTCATAACTTAATATCAGTTGAGATCAATGTCACATATGAAACCTTCATCCATTAAAGTCAGGAATTTAACAATTTTAAAAAAAAGTTTCCAATACTCTGGTATAGTTCTGTGGGAAAGCTTTCAGAGGCTGTAAAAGCTGCAGAAAATATTAGTATTTAAGCAGAGATGATATTTTAGTCGAATTTATTATATTCGAGACGTGTTGAACTAAACAGCAATTACTGTTAACATTTTGTATGATGTATATTGTTATACTTTTTTAGAGGACCTCGAGGGAAAATTATTTTCATCTAAATGAGTCACCCTCTATAAATAAAGCATTAGTAATATTAGTAACAGTATTGTGCAAACAATTGGATCCAGGACCGATGTGCTACCTATTGTCAGAATTCTTTGATTTAATTTAATTAGATGACAAATTAGAGGTGATGAATCCAAGATAACCAATTACAAGCCTTTAATCTAAGATTAGGATCCACTCATGTACTTTGATTGGGCGATAATGACACCTAATGAAATGTACATCTAAGCTTAAAATAATAACGGTTATCCCAATTAAGCAGCGCATCCTCATATGCCATCATATGCCAAGTTATTGAACTTCATTTTAATTATTACTTCGGTTTATCTGGAAATTCATTAGACAAGTAAATCTTTTAATAACAATTAGACATAGCATTTTTCATATTGCGGTTGATTGCATATGGGTACATATAATCTTTATATTAATATGCAAAGAGTTCATAAAGATAGGTTATTCCGAGTTTCCCTTGATTATCACATGATGCAAGGTTAAAGATATATTAGGTGTAGAACTTGAATTTGTAACAGATTATGGCATGTTCCTGATGATTGTGAATGGAATAAGATGTGTAATTAGCAATAATATTACATACAAATGTGGAGTCAGTGCAAGGCATGATGGGAAGAAATCATTTTAAAACATCAGGTGACTATGATACTTGGTGCATTTTTTAAGTGAATTTAGTGATTAAATTACATTTTCATGACCATTTCATGGGCTACCCATTAGCCCCAGAGAAAATAATTTCTGATGAAAATTATATATATCTCCCTTGGAAAAGAAGTTGATAAATTATTTCAAAGGTACAAACTGAACTGTACCAAAACTGTTATGTACATACACATTGAAAATCAAGAAGATATTTGTTATTGATGTTAGAAAGCTTTACATATGGTTATGTATAAACGGAAAGATGCACAGAGTTGTCTTGTTTGAATAACAACCATGACAGAAACCCAACATTGAACTGCATACAAATTTGAGACATAAGGAAACAAGTGATTTTGAGAAAGATTTTCTAAATGAGAAACAACATTGTATTGGTCAACAGATGGAAAATCTCATAAAGAAAATAACATTTAAAATATATAAAGATTAAAAAATTATTTTCAAATGCCAGAAGGATTTATCATTTGCACAGGGGAAAATTATTAACACTAACTTGGTGTTCAGTTTGAAAACATGAAAATCAAATTATCCAAACCAATTTACGATGCATTTAAAGTGTAAGAGTTATCTAAATGGCTAATGTATAAATTTTACTAAAACAGGTTTGAAAAAAATAAATATACTGATTCATTGCGTATCGATTGTTGAGACAGAAAACTTTTACAGTAACATGAAGGATAACCTAAAGGTTTATAACACTATATAGAGTCTTGAGAAAGGATAGCATATTTGGTTACCACAAATTAATAAGGGACTTTGTAAAGGGGAGTAAGATATTTGTCAGTATATATACATAATGAATTAATGTATATATTTATTTTATGCTAGGCAGTGAATTACTGAATTTTCCGAGTGATATAGCTGTCGTAGAGTGAAAATAAATATATCTTTTCACTGGCTGTCAATAGATATTATATATAAGAAATTCAATGTTTCGCAATGCTTGCGTAACGTAAAGTGTAAAGATGGCTGTCTGGAAAACTAAACGACAGGTTCAGATCCAACCAGTGATAAATATTTTTTTTCTTCATTTTGTTTTTTATTTGCTGTTTAACTTTGGATGGGGAAGGAGCATTTTGTAACTACTGATCTTTTATGTGCAAATGTACACAAAACAACGCTGAACAAAAACGGTAAACTGCTGACATTATCGCGCGGGATGAAGTAAGAAATCTGCTACTTCAGTGTTTTATACAAGTTGTTGGACAATACGTTTGAGCATGAAATAAAAAGAATATTGAGTTTTTCACCCACTCTATGAAGTACATCCGTTATTCACTCGTTTCAAGCAAATACCCTCTATATATTTGTGAATGTACCCGAATAGGTGGATATGTATTTAGCAAGTCTCCCAATGACATCGTTTGTACATATATGTATAATATATACATTGTACCCTAAAGATCGGTAATGAGCATGGACAAAAAGGATTTGACTATTGGGGGACAACTATCAGGGGACATTTATATATATATGAAATATTATGAAGACGGTTATCAGTGAGGTTTAATTTTGTTCTTCAACTTGACAACTGAAAAGGCAGCCATCAAATCAACATTCCATAATTATGTTTAAACCATCTAATAAGGAAATGTCCCCAAATGATTGGTTTTATGCATGTACGTCCCCCGATAGCAGCATTCTTCTCTCTCTCTCTCTCTCTCTCTCTCTCTCTCTCTCTCTCTCTCTCTATATATATATATATATATATATATATATATATACCTTGTTACGAATATGTAGTTTAATTATTTGTCTGTTTGTTTTGGATTTTTTTAATTTTATTTGATTGCATTACATGTTACTGTAATGATTGTTTATCTCTGTGATTTGAATTTTTTGATATAAATTCATTTCAGTTCTGACTGTTTTTCTCATTCTCACAGTAATCAAGTCTGATTGCAACATTGTATTTTTAGCTGACGTAGTTCTGACCTTGATTCAGAAATTGGTAAACACAGAGTGAAAAGTATTTTGTGATGTGACCAGTTCAAGTTAGTTTTTTTTTTTTATTTAAATAATTTATTCACTCTGGAACACGTACAAGTCCTCTTCATCATCAAAACTCTTGGAAGAAAACATTATTTGGAAATTATCCGGAATTCTAAAGCCGGATTATTTATTCTTGGATTCAAGAAATGAACCGTTGATACATCAACACAAAAGAGGTTGTAGAAGACTCATCGCCTTCCATCTTGGGACTTCATCGGTATTCAAACTGTGATTCATTTAGAACTTTTTAGCGATATGGCTTATATTTTTAAATTCTAGGATTGGTTTTTGCATTAGATTCACAAACCGTTAGTCCTTTTACATTTTTTTACCTTGTTTTCTAAGGAAATAAATTATTCTGTTAAATTTACAAATCAATGTTACTTTGTACGACCCTAGTCACGTAACAAAGAAAATTGGGGTTCTCGTCATCGGGATATTTGAATTTTGGTTAAAATATTTCAGAAAATTGTTTTTTGGAATTTAAATTCCCCTTGCTTCCAGGATATTTAAAATCCCAAGTACTATTTCACATTTCGTTTCAGATCAACAGGCTTTTTCACAATGTCATCAAAAGTGGAACCTTTTTCTTTTTAAATCCTTCTCAGGAGCAGTTGAATAATTTGCAGAAAAGATGAATTGCTTGAACTTGCCAGAAAATACGATCTTTCTTAAGCAAAAGCTTCTTTAACGAAGCAAGAAATAAGAAAACATTTTGATGCAGTATTTGATAGAGAAGAATGTTTTGGATAAAGAGTGTTTTGGCTTTGGTCAGTAAGTATGTATCAGACTCTGACAGAAAAGTAAAGGAATTAAAAATGAAATACAAGATGGAATTGGATTTAAGAAAGCTCGAGCTTCAGAAAGAGGAGAGAGTCAAACAAATGCAGCTGCAATTGGAGAAAGAAAAAGAACAAATGCTATTTAAAAAGAGGAAAAACAAATGCAAATGAACTTGCAGTTAGAGAAAGAAAAATAACAACTGAGTTTGCAGAAAGAAGAGAAACAGTTGCAGTTGCAATTTGAGAAAGAGGAGAGAGAGAGACAGAAAAGAGAGAAAGATAAACTAATAAAGAGAGAAAGAAAAACAAATGTAGATACGATTTGAAATAGAGGGGAGAGAGACAGGAAAGACAGAAAGAAAAAGAAATGTTATTTGGAAAAGTGGAGAGAGACAGACAGATGCAATTACAAAGAGAAAAGGATGAAAGGGAATTTCAAAATAGAATGAAAGAAATGGAGCTGGCAAGTGAAAGGCACATTTCCACTTCAAATACAAATTTAAGTTTTGACATTACAAAGAATTTTAGGCTAGTACCCTCTTTTAGCGAAAAACAAGTAGACAAATATTTTTTGAAAAAGTTGCTGAAAATTTGAAATGGTCAAGGGAGGACTGGACTCAATTATTACAGTGTGTACATTTTGCCAAAGCCCGAAATATTTTTGCATCCGTGTCTGTGCAGCAATGTTCAATGTTGAATTTGCAAGAGAAAAAGAGCAGTTATTTTCGGTAAATGGTGCTTAGCAAAGAAAGTTAAACAAGATTATGAAAATCTCAAAAAAACTTGTATTACTTGAAGAGTTCAAGAACTGTGTTCCTAATGACATTAAGACTCATCTTGAAGAGCATAAGATCGAAACCTTGGAAAATGTTGCTGTTGCTGCTGATGAGTATTTCTTAACTAATAAAGTTGCTTTTGTAGGCAAGTCTTCCACTCAGCAGTATGCTGGGAGAAAAGTATTTCAGCCTAATACGACTCCTGCTAAAACTCAGTATGGCACAACTTTTAAAAATCTAGCTTCTGAAAAGTTTGATTAAAAATCTTTTTCTCTTCCTACATGTGCCTATTGTAACAAGAAAGGACATGTTATTTCAGATTGCTTCCAATTGAAAAATAAGCATCAGAATCAAGACAGACCTATTCCAAATGCTCTTATTTTCAAGAGTTCAAGGTCACGGTCATGTATTGAAAGTAATACATTTGTTGGGTCTAATAAACCCCAGTCTGATTTTATTATAGAGAATTATGAACCATTCATGTCAAAGGGTTCTATATCACACTTCGGTGATTTGGCCAATTCTATCCCTATTACAATTTTTAAGGGACACAGGAGCTTCTCATAGTCTTTTATTATCAGGTACTTTGCCTTTTCCTAAGAAGTCTTCTTCTATTGAGAGTGCTCTTATTCAGGGAGTAGAGTGCGGCTTTGTTAATGTTCCTCTCCATTCTGTAAATTTGTCATCAGACTTAGTTTCAGGACCTTTGACAGTCGGAATAGTGTTTTCTTTACCCGTTCGGGGCATTCATTTGTTATTAGGCAACGGCCTAGCTGGAGACAAGGTTGAGGTTAATCCACTTGTACCTGACAAAACATGTTTGGATCAGAAAGTTGATCCTATTGAAAGCGAATTCCCTGATTTATACCCAGCTTAGGCAGTTACTAGAACTATGGCAAAGAAAGCATTGCGATACGGAAAGCCTTCCTTTACCTGACACATGTATTGTTCAGGCCTTTGATGACGTCACTTTCGCTCCGTCTTTGGAACAATCAAAATGTATTGATTATAGTGATCCTCTTTTTACTACTCACTCTTTTTTCTCTAATCAGGGTCGAACATGAAAAAGATCCTGAGATCTCCCGTTTGTTTCAAAATACCATTAGTGAAACTGAAGCTACTGAAGTACCACTCGGTTATTTCATTAACAATGGAATTCTTATGAGAAAATGGAGACCTCCCGAGGTACCTGCTGGTGATAAATGGTCAGTGAAGTATCAAATTGTTGTTCCAAATTCTTTCAGACAGGAAATACTTAGTCTGGCCCATGAAACACATCTAGGTGATCATTTAGGGATTAATATTTCTTATCACAAGATCTTGATTCACTTTTATTGGCCAAAAATCAAAAGTGATGTTTGTAAATTCTGAAATCATGTCATACTTGTCAAATGGTTAGACACCCTAAGGCTCATCTGCAACCTATTCATGCATTTGACGAACCATTTAGCAGAATAATGGTAGATTGTGTTGGTCCCTTACCTAAGACCAGGTCAGGCAACCAATATTTGTTGACCATTATGTGTGCGTCAATATTATTCGCAGAGGCAATTCCTTTAGGGAATATAACAACCAAAACTATAGTAAAAGCTTTGATAAAGTATTTTACACAATTTTGCCTTCCCAAATCTGTCCAATCAGGTCAAGAGTCAATTGTATGTCTGGAATTTTCCAGCCACTTATGCATGCATTAAGCACTCAGCAATTCAAGTCAAAAGTGAAATTATGGTGTCAGAAAACTTTAGTGGAGAGAACGTTTGAGTCATGTAATAGATTTCATTCTCTCTTGTTCATTCTCCAAAATTATCTTCAAATTAGGTATTACGGCCCTTACAAAGTAAAGAAGAAAATGAATGAGTTAAATTATAATAATAGTACTCAGATCTAAATAAATTAATGGAGTACCAGAATATTGAGAGAGTTAGCCAGATAAATCAGGCAATTAATTTAGGTGAAACTCTCCTACTCACCGAGGATTCAAGTGAAGGAATTCAGTCGGATTCTACTGATTTTGGAGCGACAAATCTTCGGAATTCAGAAATGATGAAATATCTGGACCAGAATTTTTTACATTTGCAACAACAAGAAAAGAAATGAACTTGAACAGTTATTATTTGAATATGAGCACCTGTTTCCAGATGTTCCTACTAGAACAAACAAAATATTTCATGACGTTGAAATAGTGAATTCCAAACCTGTGAGACATCACCCACAGAGGATGAACCCTCTCAAACAGGAATACTTGAAAACGGATATTGGGTATTTGCTGGAGAATGATTTCATAGAGCCTAGTAAAAGTGATTGGAGTTCACCATGTATACTTGTTCCGAAACCAGATAAAACTTTCCGTATGTGCACTGATTATAGGAAGGTGAACAGTGTGACTAAAACAGATTCATTCCCATTATCAAGAATCGATGACTGCATTGATAAAATTGGAAATGCTAAGTATGTCACCAAATTTGACCTTCTGAAAGAATTTTGGCAAATTCCACTGACGGAATGGACAAAGCAAATTTCGGCATTTGTGACTGCAGATGGACTTCATCAATGCAAAGTGATGCCTTTCTGGATGAAGGGTTCGCCAAGTACCTGTCAACGTTTGATGAATATGATTACCTCTGGTCTAGATAATTGTGATGCTTACATCGATGATGTCATTATCTACAAAGACACCTGGAAAGAACATTTAGCCACGATTCGAAATTCTTTGAGAGACTCACTGATGCAGGTTTGACAATCAATTTATCTAAAAGTGAGTTCTGCCGTGCTTGTATAACATTTCTATGACATATTGTGGGACATGGACAAGTTAAACGTATAGATGCTAAGGTCAAGTGTATCTCTGAATTCCCTGTGCCTATCAGTAAAAAGCAACTGATGCGATTTTTAGGTATGGATGGATACTATCGGAAATTTGGTCCCAATTTTTCTAATATTGTTGAACCCCTGACAAATTTATTGAGCAAGAAAAACATGTTTCTTGGACTGATAAATGTCAGGAGGCTTTTGATAAGTTAAAGGCCATACTTAAAAGTGCACAGATCTTAGAGCTCCAAATTTAAGTCAATCTTTTAAACTATCTGTTGATGAAAGTGATGTTGAGGTTTGAGTAGTATTGATTCAAGAAGATAGCAATGGTGTTGATCATCAAGTGTGCTATTTTTCTAAAAAATTAAATACGCACCAAAGGAATTACTCAACAACTGAGAAGGAATGTTTGGCTTTGATATTGGCATTACAGCCTTTTGATGTTTACATTAGTTTAGCTCCTTCTCCGGTTGTTGCGTTTAGTGATCACAAACTCCTTACTTTCATCGACAAAATCAAAAACAAAAATCAAAGATTATTAAGGTGGAGTCTTTGTTAGAGGAATATAATATTGAAAACTAGCGCTTCAAAGGCAAGGACAATTTAATAGCAGATGCACTTTCCAGTGCATAAAAATTATTTCATGTACACTTTGTAGAATTCATAAGAGTTCCTCTTATGTAATTGTTTACCTCATGTATAATTAACATATGGTAAAAGAAAGCTTTATTACATAAATCTTTATTTTTCGAAGAAATAGCTGCATACCCATGTTTGACTATTTAGAAATAGTGAAGTTCAAAGGATATATCCAAATGAAAGATCACACCGACTTATGGCTTTGGATATCATCCACGTTAGTGATGTCGTGAGACTGAAATCTTTACTATCACAGTAAATGGATACGATTATTATAATTATTTTGCGGTGATCCAGTACAAACTTCCCAATGGAAGAGGCTTTTACATAGCCAAATCATACAAGTCTTTTACGTAAGAAAAATGATGAGCACGGGTGATCATAATTACATAGGTATTTGTGATTTGGTGCGGCATGTTTCTTGCTGATAAAGGAGATCCCACTTCGCACTATTAATTCGTTGAATCAAAACACATCTGGATCGGTGAACAGCTTACCTGTCCTCGACTTGTCTTCATCATAGGGCTCCATGACAACCTGGACATGGAAAAGTACCAGAG
>JAECUM010045767.1:0-12364 GCA_016617855.1 Megalonaias nervosa
ATCCGATTGGATCACGAAGCCTGTTGGGAAGTGGCTTTGGTAGAAATTATTCACCCTACACAAATCAAAAACATCGTCGAAAATCAAAACACTTTGACGATAGAAGTTTGTGACGATCAAGTGCAACAATTCATGGATGAACGCGCTAGTGGTAGTGGTGTAGCTGACTTTATCAAAACACCAAACCCCATAACTAAACGAACCACTTATCTGTTGAAAGTTCCTGCAGGTTATTATTTTAGTGGTCAACATTTGGTGAACACCATAGCTGAGAGGTTCAATTTCATGTTTAGTAAAGCTTTGGAGAAAGCCAAAAAAAGTGTCACAATCGAGTACCACAAAATATCTCGTCGCCTACTGATGAAATTTTCTGAGGACAAAGTATTGGCCATTACATTTTGTCCTGAATTGTATCACATTTTGGGTGGAGACCCTAAGTTAATCAAGATTGCAAACGAAATACCAGCCGTGACCAGTAACGTGGATTTTGCGAAATATTTTCGATTCCCTGTAGAAATGAACCTAGGACTGAATTTGATTTTTGTGTACTCCGATGTGGTGGAGTACAACGTAGTGGGACACACCTCCGTACCGTTACTGCGTGTCATTCCTTTCAAAGTGGATTCTGCCACGAAGGCTGACGAGGAAGGTGGAAACACCTATCACGTTCACCGTGAATTTGTAACTCCTCACTATTTGTCCGTCAGTAAGCCGTATTTCGACACTGTCAACATTACTATAAAAGGAGATCTGGGGCAAAATATTCCATTCACCAAAGGGAAAGTCACAGTGAAACTCCATTTTCGAAAACGATTACTCTAACTTTTGTCAGTCATGTATCCTGTGTACCAAGGAGTTGCTCGACAGCGAGGACATGGTTTAGGTGATATGCTCAAATCGGCCTTTCGTACAGTGGTTCCCATTTTGAAACCGATGGTGACACGAGGATTGCACGCCTTAAAAGATGCCGCGTTGACGCAAGGTAAAGAATTTCTCCAAAATGTCATCATTGACAAACAAAGCCCCAAAGAAGCTTTCTTGAGAGCAGGCAAAAATGTTTTGCTTCAAACGGGCAAAGACCTTTTGGGTCGGCGAGAAACTCCTATAAATGCCCTGGGCAATGCTGAGTTAGGCATTCCTGCTTCCCTGAGGCCACAGCAAGGACAAGGCAGAAAAAGACGACGAAAACACCCTTTCAGAGGACTTCACGCCCCTAGAGCTAGAAAGACAAAGAAAAGAAAACCCGTCCGAGAGTTAGACGTTTTTGATTATTAAAAAAAAGGAAAATGATGCACCGAGAGTCTTGTGCTTGTTCCAAGTCGGAACTGGATCTGTTTGCCATGCCACCCACCATGATGACGATGCAAGAATCCCAATGGGTGGAATTTCATCCCGTCTCCTCTTTGGTGGATTCCGCTCCCATCGAGTTTTAAATCAAAGGACAACCCGAAGATTACATCGATCTGAATAATAGTTACTTGTATCTAAAGCTGAAAGTGATCAAAACCGACAACACCATTCCGGGACCCGATGCCGCAGTAGCTCCCGTCAACAATTTCATGCATTCCTTGTTCAGCGAAGTGGATTTGTACTTGAATAACAAACTGATCAGCAGTAGCACGGATACTTACCCTTACCGAGCGTACCTAGAAAATCTCTTGACGTACGGAAAAGAGGTCCAGAACACTCATCTGGATGCTTGCGTGGTATGGAAACCTGACACTGCAGGTGAGAACACGTTTAACGACAGAGCCCTGACAGCCGATGACGATCCTCACAATGTGGGTTTTAACGATCGTCGAAGGAAAATCCTGCAAGGTCGTAGCTTAGAACTGATGGATCGTTTGCATTTGGACATGTGGTTGCAAGAAAAGTATTTGCTGAACGGAGTGGATATTCGCCTGAGACTCAATCGCAGCAGTGTCGCTTTCCATTTGATGGCTCAAGCCGACGAGTACAAAACCATCATCCAAGAAGCCAGACTTTACGTGCGACGTGTAGAAGTGTTACCTAAAGCGGGAAACGATATCAGACACACATTGAGCAGATCGACCGCCAAATATCCGATACGACGTGTCGAAGTGAAAACATTCACCATTGTTACTGGACTCCGATCCAAGATCGAAGATCATCTGTTCCAAGGACAGTTACCCAAACGTTTAATCGTTGGTATCGTCAGTAATGCAGCCTTCAACGGAGCCCACGATCAAAATCCTTTCCAGTTTAAGCACTACAGAGTGTCCAAAATTGAAGTCAGTCGCGATGGCAAGACTTTGTGTACCAGACCCTTCGAACCTAACTTTGCCCAGAAGAATTACTTGAGATCGTACTTGTCCCTGTACGAAGCTACGGGGCAACTAGGAACCAACGCCAGTCACGGTATTTCGTACGAAGATTATGTCGGAGGTTACACTTTGTGGGCCTTTGATTTCACTCCAGACCAAGGCAGCGACGAGGGACATTTCCACCCTATAAAATCTGGTCAACTGCGTGTGGAACTTCAGTTTGTAGAAGCTCTCACCGAGACGGTCAACGTCATCTTGTATGCCGAATTCGATAATGCCATAGAAATCAACAGTTTGAGAGAAGTCATTCTAGACTATTAGACACAATGGAAGACTCCTATCCCTCTTTAAACAGTGGAGAATCTTTGGACATGGAATGGGAGGATAGCGTGAAAACAGAACCCCAAGACGAAGTCAAAGAGGACGAGGTAGTCGTCAAGTCCAGATGGCCAGAACAAGAACAACATTTAGTGTCCTGTTTTGCTAAACACCTAGCGAATACCATTACGGAATTGTCCAAGAAATATTGTTACGGATGTCAAAACGATCATCCCAGTCAAATTCAACACGATAAATGTATGATGATGAGTCAAGAAGAAAAATTGGACGAGTATCTGGACGACGCTTGGAGTCTCATCTCAGAAGAAACCGTGTTGCATGAGTGGTATAAAGGCTTGCGTGATCATTCCCGTCCTCCACTGACTACTCTAGAGATCTATCGCATCGAAGCTCTCTTAGCCCAGAGTGCGGAGACAAGGCAAAGAAACGGATACTTGACAGATCGTTTCAAACAAAAAGTCAGAATTGAATTGATGACTTATCATTACCTGTGAAAAAAACAAAAACAACACAACAGAACATGGATACCTGGGAACTTTATTACCTTTTGAACAATAGTTCGTATACTGCTTCTTGGAATCCTGTCGTGTGCGCTAAAGATGAACTACCTCATCGCAAACCTAAAGACCATCAAGCTTATGTCATCAACACGGACGAAAGTCATCTTCCAGGCACTCACTGGGTTGCCGTCTACTTCCCTCAAGAGAATTGTGTGGAATATTTTGATTCGTATGGATTACCCCCTTTGGAAGACGATATCATTGACTTTATGAGAAGAAATGCCCAGACGACACGATACAATAATGTGAAATTACAAGGCACAGATTCCATGGTGTGTGGACAATATTGTGTATATTTTCTTCATCAACGCAGTCTTGGATATCCTTTAGAACATTTAGTGACTTATTTTGATCGTCACTCTTCTAGAAACGATGAGAAAATAGATCGATGGTTTTGTGACCATTATAGTTATCTTTTGTCTTTAGCTAGGAAACGTAGTGTACATCAATGGCCTCATGACTTCCATCAATGGAAATCTCACATGATTTCACAACGTTGTCAACCTTGTCAAAAATAATTTGTTTGATGTTACTTGTTACTTGTGACTTATGACTTGTTACTTGTTACTTGAATAAAAAATGTTGTGTTTTGAAAAAAAATGTGTCTGTCGTTTGTTTTAAAAAAACACTGTGAATATATGCTCTTTGACTTCTTTCTATCCCTCATCATGACATTCGCTATCATAGCATTCCGACACTAAAACCAAGTAGGGATGTTTTCTATCGCGTCCGCGTTTGAACCATATAAAGCGGGTGGGTCTCCAGTCTGACCATTCACTGTTGACTCGTCAACTTATGAAGATGCCTTCCAGACTAGCCCAGCTGAACGAAGCTTACGTCAATTTACATCGTGTCAGGCTAAACCTGATACCGAAGCCTGAAGAAATAGAGAATGTTAGGATGCTCTCCACAGTCCAAGGTCTGATAGAAGAGATGTTTAGAGAGGAAATTAAAAAGAACAAGAAGAATGGACTGAGAAATACAGACTTCAGAAGAAGCAGAGAGAAGAACAACAACAGCAGCAGCAGCAGCAGCAGCAGCAGCAGCAAGAACCAGACAGAGGTTTTGTGGACTGTCGAGTAGACACCAAAGAATTCTCTTTCTCTTTTCGCAGAAGCAGACCGTATCCAATAGGAAAGCCTACTGCCAGACGGGGACGCAATCTTAGACAGTAAAAAAAGATTGCCATTACTTCCGTGAACACAAAAAAAACAGCCCTTTTCAGGGCTACCCAATACTCTCGAAAAGACATACTCATTCAATTTGCCAAAATTTGTCATTAGAAAATAGAAGTGTGTCTATAAGCACTTCGTTTCTTTTGTCAGTAAAACAAAATATTTGTGTGTTTGTATGTTTAAAAAAAATAGAAGTGTGCCTATAAGCACTTCGTTTCTCTGTCTTGTCCAATCGTGTCTGTCTGTGTTTGTAAGTAAAAAGTAAAAAAGTCAACGTGAGTGCTTCTTTTAAGTCCGCGTGTTACATGTGATGTTTAGTTTTGGGGCTAGGGAATGTTTACCTTCACGTCCGTGCTACAAGTATATAAATCGGTGCGATCGTCAGTCTGGTTACCCACGTTGACGTAGCAGCTGCAACAAAATGAGCAGAATAACAAAACTACTAGAACTCCAGATGCACCTGGAATATGCCAGACGGTTGCTAGATGAGCTGGCTATGGAGGCTTTAGCCGAAGAAGCCAGGCTTGAAGAGGAGGAGAAGAAAAAGAAAGAAGAGGAGATGAGAGGGATCCTACCTCACCTCATGCTAAGACCTCTGTGTGAGGTCAAGCCTGAGGTGAGGACGCCTCCACAGGCAGTAGCAGCACCACAACAAAGACAGCCACAACCTCTGCCGCCAGTAACACCAGTACCAAGAGCCGCTGTCCTCCAGACAGAAAACTGGGAGGAGGAATTGGAAAGACAGAGGCAAGAGTGGGAGCCTCGGCGTCAGCATCCCAGGGTGCTGAATAGAAGAAGAAGAAGGGAACAAGTGTTCACTATCCCTCAAACTGAGGAGTGGGATAGTGAAGCCAATCAACCTCCCTCTGCGCTCCCAACCACACGCATCAATTGGGAGCAGGACTGGAGCCGGCGATGCGTGTGTGGTGCCCGCCCTGGGAGATGTCATCATTAACCAGGTGCATTTGCAGTTCTAAAAAAACAGCCCTTTTCAGGGCTAACCAGATCTCTAGAAAAGAGAACCTATTCAATTTGCCAATTCGTGTGAATGTAGTGTAGTGTGACTATAAACACTCACTCTTTACTGATGTGTGTGTGTGTGTGTGTGTGTGTGTGTGTGTGTGTGTGTGTGTGTGTGTGTGTGTGTGTGTGTGTGTGTGTGTGTGTGTGTGTGTGTGTGTGTGTGTGTGTGTGTGTGTGTGTGTGTGTGTGTGTGTTTCTTCTCTTCCTTCGTTGGTGTGGATAGTAGACAGGTGTGTGTTTTATGCTTGCTCGTTCGTTGGTGTGGATAGTATATGGGTGTGTGTTTTTCTTCTCATCCCGATTGTGTGGATAGTATATAGGTGTGTGTTTTATGCTTTCTCGTTTGCTGGTGAGGATAGTAAATAGGTGTGTCTTTTATGCGTTCTCCTTCGTTGGTGTGGATAGTATATGGGTGTGTGTTTTTCTTCTCATCCCGATTGTATGGATAGTAAATAGGTGTGTGTTTTATGCTTTCTCGTTCGTTGGTGAGGATAGTATATAGGTGTGTGTTTTATGCGTTCTCCTTCGTTGGTGAGGATAGTATATGTATGTGTGTTTTTCTTCTCATCCCGATTGTGTGGATAGTAAATAGGTGTGTGTTTTATGCTTTCTCGTTCGTTGGTGAGGATAGTATATAGGTGTGTGTTTTATGCGTTCTCCTTCGTTGGTGTGTATAGTATATCATATGTGAAGTGACTGTAAGGGATGTTTTCGTTCACGTCCGTGCTCCACGGACATAAAGCAGAGCGTTCGTCATTCACGCCATTCAACAATGAATAGTCAGCCATGGCAAGTAACTGGGAACGAATGCTCAGATTGCAGGAGGTGGTGGACACACTAGCTATGGTAGAGGAAATGTTAGTCAGAATGCAGTTTGGGGCATATAGTCCCCATAGATTGACTATGGAGATAAATAATTTAAAGAGAGGAAAGGAGATCTTAAATGAAATGATTAGGATTGAAAAGGATGAAAAAGAAGATATAGAAGACAAAAGAAGGATGAGAGAATGGAATGAAAAGATTGAAAAGGAAGAAGAAAATGAAAAAGGAAGAAACAGGAAAAGGAGGAGGAGAAGGAAAAACAGGAGGAGGAAAAGAATGAGAAGAAGACAAAAAGTGGAAGTCAAAAAAGTGTAGGACAGAAAATAAGAAGTTGGTGGAGGAAAAGAAGAACTTAGAAGAAGACAAAGAAGAAAACCAAAGGCCCTTTTCAGGGCCACTTCCAATGCCTCGAAAAGATCTTAATTTTCATTTTATCTCCACCCTAAACGAATATATATAAAACCCTTCCTCTACTAAAAAACACGAACGCTCTTGATTCGTGTTTGTCTATAGCCCTCTCTCAGGTAGCCTGACGTCACAGTACTTCTCTTTTTGCTACATTGTTACCAGTGTGACGTCATGCCACCTGTCGCTTATCGCTCTACAAACCCACAGTCTCCTAGTCGCCGCTCTACAAAATTTCCATTGTCGCTATACAGGCCCAGGGTGTTCTAGTCCCTCTACTCAATTTTCCATTGTCACTATACAGGCCCAGGGTGTTCTAGTCCCTCTACTCAATTTTCCATTGTCGCTATACAGGCCCAGGGTGAGATTTTATTTCTTGTCGCTATACTGGCCCAGGGGGGGTCTGTAATGCTAATTCCCATTGTCGCTACGGTACCCCACTATACTACTAACCTCCAACATTACTTCCTTGGTGATAAATCTTTCTATTGGCATATCTCATGCATTTATGATTTTGTTGCCATGGGGTTTACTGAAGCCGTACTATAGCAATATATACCATATTTTAAATGAAAATGATGTTCGTTTGACCTCAGACATGACACCATTGTGACCATCTAAAATCTTGATATTGCTACTCCTCTTGAAGGAATGATGGCATTGACTCCTCCCCCAACAAAAATAATAGTTGCAGATCTAACTAAACTTAGCACGCAGATATATAATTTGAGACAAATTTCGTGGTTTCAATCCATAATTTAAGGTTCAAGGTCAATGCCATGACAAAGAATTTTGTCCTGCACATTACTTTTATTGTTTTGTTGATGTAATGTCTCTTTTCAAGTTTAAGGAAATATTTCGAGGTTTATCACTAGACTCATACCACCTTTCTTTCGATGTTAACATTACACCAACCACCTCTTGTTCCTCATGTCTTCCAAATCTGCTTGTGTTTTGCTTAGATCTTTCATAACAGTGGGGTTATTATTTTGATTCATTAAAGTAAGTAAAGTCTGTACTTCAGCTTCGATTTCTCCTGTTTTGCGTTAGCATGAAAATAACTAATTGATTCTGATCTTATAAGGATTAAAAAAAAACCCCAAAAAATTGACTATTACAAGATAATTTCACCTGGAGTGGGTTTTTCTTATCGTCTTCACACTATTATTCTTCTACTGTATTAGATCTTTGAACCAACTAAATATATTCATGTTGCTATAATAGCCTTGAAATAAAATTTCAGTAGCCAGTACCTCTGGGCACTGCGGATATCGATAATTTTAGTGTTATTGCTACATGATCAGTTTTATAGCCCGGAATAATAGATGCGTCAATACAATTTGAGAACATGTCCTCAGTATAAAATAAACTTTTCATGGTTTTTTGTTCCCTTGGCCGTGAGATGATTTTGCATTAGTAGTATATGGGGGTACTATAGCCGCACGTAAACCTCTGTTAATTTTAGGGGGTTGTACCGTAGCCCCAAAATTTATAGCCCCACGTACACCTCTATGTTACATTTAGGGGGTTGTACCGTAGTCCCAATATTTATATCCTCACGTAGACTTCTATGTTAAATTTAGGGGTTGTACCGTAGCCCCAAAATTTATAGCCTCACATAGACTTCTGTGTTAAATTTGGTCGTTTGTACCGTATCCTCAAGATTTATAGCCTCACTTAGGCTTCTGTGATAAAAGAGGTGGTTTGTACTTTGGGGACAATGGAAATTTAACATGGGAATGTCAACTGGAGGTCAATGGAAATTGAACATGGGTGACGTCATGGGGTTTATAGGGTCAAAACTATTTATAGGGTGAAATGTATTTATAGGACAAAGGGTTGATAGGAACAAACATAGACATATAAAAACAAACAAATACACATCTAAACAAAGAAGATGGAAACACACAGAAAAGAAGACAGAGATGTTCCAAAGAAAGACTCACAGACAGAATAGAGACTCCAATAAGAAAAGTCTATTGTATGGGTACAAAATATTTATTCAAATATATACATGGGCTCTCTGGCCTGTGCTTTGGTCTAAGCACTATCCATTTAATACATAAACATTTGGACATTAAACAAACATATTTACATGTTATTTAGTTCTTAGTTCTAGTAAACTACTTTTTAAAATTAACGTTCATGCCTTCAACCCCCCCCCTTCATATACAACGTATATGCATTTCATAAAAGAATGCCATTTTCTTTCACTCTACATTAAATGTTCATTTTTAAGAAAAAGCTAAAACAAACAAAGTAACAACAATCAAATAGGACAAAGTTCGTGCTTTTCTCTATGTCCGTCACACACGTTCTTTTTAAATCTGGTCAGCTACTACTTGTGTCCCAGCGTAGATGTTTTCTATCACGTACTCCCTCTCATCTGTAGATCTGTTGGTATATCTATCGTGCTAGGTACACTTTTCGACAAGCAGATCAGTGGTGGTTATTGTCTTCTTCCTATGGAGGTACAACGTATGCCATATGAATGGTCACTTTTCCATTGGTAATGTCAAATTCTTCTCTTATCGTCTGCACGTCTTCAATAGCCCTCAATAGTTTGAAAGAAGTTAATTCTGCAGATGTACTAAACCCGAGACATACAGAAGAGTTCAAACTGTCGTGATACACAGATAGGCTCAAACGACCTCCATCTTTGACTTGACACTGACGTTTGAGTTCCTCTAACAGTGAGTCAAATAAGTCCGTAATGAAACCTGCAGCTTCCTTGGCTGGAACGTCAGACGCAAAGTCTTTAAATTTCACCGTGTAGGTGTAAGTTGTTGTCCTAAATTTCCTCGAAGTCGCCGTCTGAGTCATTTGGATGCTAAAATACTCCTTTAGGTCTACTGAATCCTTTTCCTTCTTGGACACACTTTGCTGTGACGGTATGGTGGTGAAAGAGGTCAATGATGTTTGTTCCTTCTCTTTTTTCATCTCCGTAGAGTGATCCATCTTTCTCGGCGTTTGTCCTCGCAATGAAGTATCGTTCTTGGAAGTCGTCCCTTTTTATACTGGGTGATATCAGCATGTCCATAAGGTAAAGTCTTGTGGCCTGGAAGTTGCACTGGTTGCACATAGTTTGCCATGGCATTAGTAAATAAGCAACTAAGATGTGGTACTGCATTGGTGATGTGATCGTGAGGCACAGCATCGCACTCGAGTTTCTCGTTGGACTTGAGTCTGACGCTCGATATTTGTTGTTTGAAGGTATTCATCTTCTCGCTTGGCGTTTGTAGTTACAATGAACTATCGGTCTTGGACGTTGTTCCTTTTTATATGCTGACCAATATCAACGTGACCGTACGGTAAAGTGAAGTAGTTGGGAAGCCGTACTCGCTTCTGGTACACGATTTGATAAACTTTTTCCAAGGGCCGGCTGACTATTTGGTGTGTGGGTAAACGTACAATCTTATGCGATTCGTGGGTGGTCACTTTAAAATTTCCATCCTGTCCAGACTGCAAGGCTTCTTTCAATACGCCAAAGTTCACCACTTCACTGGTGCGATAATTGAGAGTCAATCCTTTCACTTTACACTCCGTGTGCACTTCTCCTTGTTTGTCCCAGTATTCGTAGCCGTAATTTTTGGGACCGCCACTTGCAAAACTTAGAATCTTGTCGTCGGGATGCTCGTCCGTCCAGGCTCCTAAACGGTTCCTTCGATGACAGGGTGACAGTGACCCAGGCGATCGATGTACATGCAACTGTCCGTGTCAAAATACAGCACACGATCTCCTAATTGGTGTAACGCTTCGTAGTTATAAGCGAGCATGAGCTGTCACGTAAGCCGCAATGATGACATTTCCAAATTCGTCGGCTTCTACAAAGTCCAGTTCTTCTTCGTAATTGACTAAGATCAAGTCCTCACGAAGGACGTCCATATGTTTCATGTATTTAGTTTTGTCGTGAATCATCTGAAAGTAGCGGGAAGGTTCTGTCAAATACTCTGTCTTGGGTAAACACGGTCGTTGTGCCATTTTGCCCCACAAACGATTTAACATCACTTTGGCAAATGATCGCCTTCCTTCGTTTTTCTCGATGTGGTCTAAAGTGATGCCTTCCTGCTCCCAGTATTTCTCTTTGAATTTCGTTTGGTCTTCGAGAGTGTGGCACCAGGAAGGATAGCCGCTGCCTTCTTGTTCAGTTTCAAAAAGGCATCCACGTAGTCTGCGAAAATGCCTTTTTGAGTCTCGTCGCCCTTGTGGTATTTTTCTGTCTTGGGAAAGTGGTAAATTTCGTACACTTCTAACAGTTGGTATCCCAAGTCCAGAGCTTTAAACAATTCCACGCTGACCCACGTTTCCGTCAAGGCGCATTCTTCCTGGGTGTACTGACAAGGTTGGTCTTGGTTGCACGTTTCGGCACAAGTACGACACAACGGAAACATCAGTTTTCCTTGGCAATGATGTGGTAAACCGGGATAGTACAAGTTCGTGGGAGGCAAGACTTTACACTTGATCAATCCTTCGTATTGTCGAATGTTGTCCAGGTCGACGTGTTCCGTCAGCAATTGCGGGTGCCCTGCGGAAAAGTGACAATATTTGCACACGTATGGATACAGGGAACACACGTCCAAGTATTTGATTTCTTCTTCTTTCTCTTCGTCGGCTTGGTACAGCAAACAGGTGGCATTCGTCCGTCCTCCATACAAACCGTCCCGCGGGTTCAGTGGGTCCACCAACTTGTAACTTTCCACGATGCGCTTAAACTCGGGATCGGTTTTCAATCGGTGATCGTACTCGTGCTCCCACATTTCTACCACTTGGTATCCTTGCTGTTCTAACTTCAAGCGCAGCTGACAGGTGGCCTCGTACAAGTCTTCCATGGTACGTTTTAAAAACTGATTTTTAGTGTCACGTTGAGGGTAGCAGATGGGATATCCATGAAATAAGCACCCGTTAAACTCGTACACGATCTTGGGATTTTCTAAGTCGCAGCCATCCACTGAATACGTTCCGATGGTCTTTTCGCCTCCTCCGTTGCGGGCATGTTGGATCCATTTGTCTTCCTTGTCGCACAAGTAATGTAACCAGAGTAGGGCTTTGACCGAGTATTGACGTTTGACAAAATTCGTCGTTTGAGGACTTATGACAGCTAGGGTGTTTTCGGGCATGAATCGTTGGCAGTACACTAAGGAACACGCATTGGCAATGGTGCAGGCTTCTTTCAAAGGATCAGTCCCTCCGTGCTCCATGAACAGTTCTCGAAATTTTCCACAGCAACGTCGTAAAATGTCCACGTCGGAAAGATAATACTTTAACATTTCTTCCTGAAAGTCGAAAGGGTCCGAGGCGTGAATGTGGTACCAAGCGTAGAAAGCTTCTCGTTGTTCGGTACGCATGTTGTCGGGGTCGTAGTAGTGAGCCTCAGGCAAATGGGGAAGAACGGCGTGTTGATTGGCTTCGGTATTGAAAAAGTGCGGAAAATAGCCTTTGGCCATCTCTGTCGCTCCAAACGTTTTAGGCATGCGACTCAAAGGCATGGCCAAGTAAGTCATCGAATCTTTAAACTGCACTTGTCCCACTTGCATGGAAATGATTTTGGCTCCGTTCGAAGTCACTTTAGGACGTTCGGTACCTTGTTCCGTATAGTATCTCAACAGAAACTGACCATCGTATCCCGAGAAATTCTGAACCATCACGGTGGCACAGCGATGACAATCTCCGTAACGTTCCATGTCTTCTTGGTTCCACGTCTCGTCGATAGGGTCTAAGATCCATTGGGCGAAATCGGCCAATGTGTTCGGTCCCC